>JANHFL010006061.1:43425-86983 GCA_032468155.1 Oxyrhabdium leporinum
TCCCTCTCTCTCTCCCTCTCCCCCTCCCTCCCTCCTTCCCCCTCTCTCTCTCCTAGAGACTTCTGAAGAACTTGTGAAGAACCTACATTGCCAAATGAGAAGTTGTAGAAAACAAGGTTTTATTATTTCTCATTCGTTTGACACTTTCAACTGGAAAACGTCACGTTTAAACAGCCGAGTCCTATTGATTCTCATTCTGAAAGGGAGTTGGAGGAAGTGAAAAATGAATCTTAAAGTGCCCTCTTTCTGATGGCCAAGCCATTTGACTTTCTTTTTGAGTCAAGCATAAGAATCTATATGTTGCCTTCATAGCATTTCAAGGACATTTATTGCAGATTTGCCATGAATGGAAGCTGCTTCTTGTTTTCAGCCTGTTGCAGTTCCCCATCCACAATAACCAAGCTGTCTGGGGCCTTTACCACATGCAAATCCTAAAACTTGGCATGACCTTTTAAAGTCTCCCCAGATAGATACTGGAATGTATACAAATTAAGTCACTTCTTTCATTTATTTCATTTATTTATTTGTACAAACAAGTCAAGGCGGTGAACATATCCAACACGCCTTCCTCCTCCTCTTTTCCCCACAATAACAACCCTGTGAGGTGGGTTGGGCCTAGAGAGTGTGACTGGCCCAAGGTCACCCAGCCAGCTTTCATGGCCAAGGCAGGACTTGAGCTCACAGTTTCCTGGCTGCTTGTGCCTTGATCACTAGACCAAACTGGCTCCCATATTACTGTTGTGTTATGGTAAATAAGTCAATTATTGGCTGAAAATTGTAGTTAACACATTCGCTGAACTGCTCCATTTTATATCTACCTAGATTTGACATTTTTATATGGAGAAAGTATCTTGTGCCCCCTAGTCCTGTTATCCTATATTCACGAATTAACAGAGATACTTCCATCCATGTCCCATTGATACTCAAAATCTAAAAAAAAACGGGATGGGGTAAGAGTTTCCTTTGTATTCTGATTTTCTTTCCAGAAGAAAATCTTTGTTCTGTATGTTTAGTTTTTTAAAATTATTACCATTTCTACCAATTCACCTGTAACAGTTGCTAGGCTGACTGGCCTAAATTTTCCTGGATTTCCACTTACTCACTTTCTTAAAGGGATGTGACAGTGACCTCTGGCACTGACCCTGATTTGAGTAAAAAGTGATAATATTTGCTAGGAGGTCCGAAATTTCTCAAATGAGTTATTTAGGATAAGTGGAGGCCATCAAGACCCAGTTATTTGTCTTTGAATACCTCCTAGAATAGAGTTTCTTGATATCCCATTTTGCTTCAGTTGTTTCAATTCCCATCCTGAGAAAGTCAACCCAAGCTCACTTTCAGACTAGTCTACAGTTTCTGTTACAGACAGGTGAAATAATTGATTCAACTTCTCTGCAATCTCTGTAACTTTCCTGAGGATCTCTTTCACACCTTTGTTGTCTAAAGGCCCCTCAATGATTTTCTGCTTTGAACATAAAGTTTTTTCATTCTTTATTACGATTTTATGACAAATTAGACAAATTACAGTCTAGACAGTTGATGGAATAATGTCTGTCAAATAGGTATCTATCTAGCCCTCCTTTTTATTTAATTATTTTATTCTTGGCCTCATCTTTATTGGTTGCTGTCATTGCTGGGCTGGGTAGGTTTCACTCCTTGATGTGCAGTTTTCACCAGGTAGTCAGTAACCAAGGCTAGTTTCAGACTGGGTCACTCATTGGCCTTCTCATGTCCAAGTCTGCATTTCTTAAGATTGCTTGGTTTGTTCTTTTCACTCAGGCCATTCCCTGTCTGCCATTGCTACTAAATTCAGATGGAGTCCATAGATTTTCTTACAGAAAATGTTGACCCATTTAATTTCTTTTTTTTCTTTTTAATGGTGGTGGTGGGGGAATGATAAATATTTTCTGTCTCACAACCCTGATAAAAGGGGAATGCATAAGCGGAAATAGATAAGGTGTCAACAGGCAAATAACTGAGTCTCCATTGCGGTTGCTTTGTCACTAGGGGGGAAATCTAATGAGTTGGTTTTGCTTGTGGTTTCAGCGTTGCCTGCGAGATATCATGGATGGCTTTTTCCCTTCTGAGCTGCAAAGTCGTTACCCCAATGGTGTCCCATTTCAGGTATATCTTTATAGCTTCCTGTTTTTGAACTCTTGGCTTCTTGTCACACCAGAATTGAAAATTCCGAAGTCATAATGCATAAAAGATATTCCACTACAACTGAATACTGTGTTGATTCTGTGGTTTTATGATAACGGATCCGTACAATCAGTACAGCTTTTATGCGGTTTGTTGAAGTGTCACTGACCTATGGATAGAATACTTTCTGGTCAAGTTATTGTACCTAATTTCTGTTTCATTCAAACAACAGACAACTGGTTTTCGTTGGATGATTTTATTTTTTTTGCAAGCTGTGAAAGTTTTTTTTTTTTTAATTATCAGCCCATTTGAGGAACTGAGAATGCTTGTTGTAACAATTTTTCTCATAAAACCTTCTTTAGAGCAGCTTAATTGTCATTTCTGTATTTTTGCTTTAAAGTAACTCTATTAATGATAGGTTTATTTTTCCCTTTTCCTTCTTAGTTTGCATTTCTTTAAGTTTCCTTTTTAAAAATACTGTTTTATTATTAAAATAAAGATAATAAAATTTAAAAAAGTGGTAGCGGTTTCCACTAATGAAAATTAAAAGGTATTTTCAGTAGGTAAATATGATGGTTAATAATACCACTGGATATTTAGATCAAATTCCATTAGAAAAATTAGTTTAGATTTTCATTATGTGACTCAGGGAAGCAACAGAGAAAAAAATACTGGAAACATAAGCACATCGGCTTTCAAAAAAAATATCTTTATCAGAGCAATTTACAACAGTCAAAGATCAGAATGCTTTTTTTTTTTTAAAAGCAATAAATAAAAATACAGTTTCACTAGAGATTAATAGGATAGTTTCTTTAGAAAGAATGGAAAAAAGGTAAACCCACAAGTTGGAAACAGAAAAAGTTAAACAATTTTTTTTTAATTGAGAAAAGACAAGTGCGGTTGAATTATAGGAATCTGTATAAATTAAGCCTTCAGTTTCTTAGTGTAACAAATCTCTGGAGTTCCTGATAATCTCTCATCCAAATATTATCTAGGTTTACCAAATGCTTACTTTTTTTTAAGATTAGTGAAGATTGGCAAAGTGCTACTGTCTAGCTAAACATTTGCCAATTTAACAAAGCAAGCAACGTGAAAGGTAATTTCTTTGTTTTATAATTATAATTATCACAAGATAGATACAAATACAATTTTATTTATTGAAATCAAACCCAAAATAAAAGTAAAATAACATTTGTATACCAAAAGTACAAAAAAGCCCAAAGATATCCTTTGAAGGCTGTTCATCATATCAAACTCAATGGCTTGCAAGCATTAATTGTTGCTGTACTACAAAAGCAAGAATCTGTCAGATTGACCCGGGTCAGCTAACAACAAAAAAATTGAAGTTTTTCTGCATGTGTGCATAAAAGAAGTAATATAGCTGGAAGCCATAATTGTGAGGCCTCTGCAGGCTGCCACACATAAGCACCTGGGAATTAGGGAGGGGATACTTTCTCATGCAGTTAGAAGGTTTGGTAGACAAAACAACGTTCTTTCCTAATGTGTCAAGGCCATCCTGACCAGTCCCTCGAAGAGGAGTGACAAGAAGAAAGAGAATGATGGGTATAAAAGTGGATTGGGGAATGTGACCTATGATGATGGAGAAAAGGTGGATCTTTGATTCTCTTTTGGGTGTGGAAAAACCTGGGCTTTCAGATTCAGATTTTTCCCAGATATGTCAACATGGTTTCGCTGATATATTCTTACTTGGATAAATCATTATCTGAGTGCTGAGTGAGTTATTGGAACTTGGATGGAATGCTGACAGTAACTCCCCCCCCCAATCCAAAGTGTCCCCTTCGTTCATCACCTCGGAAATGGCTCGGATCAGTTCCCGATCGGTCTGGTACCAATGGCCCTGCTCCTCAACAAACGCTTGCACTCAGGCCACGAAATATGCCAACTTTCCCAAGGTTCCGTGAAAGGTGGCTTGGAATCTCACCCTCTCAGCACCCGGTTGACCCTGTGGATTCGCCACAGGAGGAGGGGGAGGAACCGCTGGTCCAGGCGACTGGACAGCCGGTTGAATTACCACTGGTTGATCCGGGATTCTTGGGGCCCGGGGTGGTGGGGTTGGCTGGTACTGCACCCATCCATGCTCCGGATAATATGCCCATCCCAACTTGAGGGCTTCTCTGGGGGTAGGGGTGCCTTAATTGGAGCATGGATGGGTGCAGTTTTTTAAATGTGTCAAGGCCATCCAATTCTTACTTGGATAAATCATTATCTGAGTGCTGAGTGAGTTATTGGAACTTGGATGGAATGCTGACATCTTGTCTTGATTTCAGTAAATGTACTCAAGCAGTTACAGAATTTTCTTAAGGAAACAGGGCAACAAAACTTAATTTTGCTATTAGCATTTATATAAATTAACTGAAAACATTTTTCTTCTATCCCTATATTTACTATTTTTCAGATGTTAACGATAAAGCCTCTAAACATAAAATAGTTCAATTTGTTTAAAAAATTAGTCAAACAAATCACAGAACTTTTAAAAGGTTTCCACCACATTTCAATTTTTGTTTATTTGGTTTGTTGAACTGTTTGAATATCCAAGTTTGAATATCCAAGCGATCACTCATTTCTTCATGACCAAATTTTTAGAAACAATGTGGATTCAAAACATGCAGAACATCTCTTTGCTGGAGTGAGATTATGTTTAGGTGACATATGTATGTTTTAATCATCAAACTGTGTATTCAAGAAGTAATTTGTGAGGTGTGGTATTAGTATGCTTGAATAGTAAACATATGCCCTTGCAGCTGTTGTTGCAAACGTTGCTTGTAATCATTCTCAATGCAAAGCCTTTGGATGTACAAGAAACTTGGGTGTCAGAATCTCTTGAAATTCATAAACAATTCAACAGGAAACTAATTAAACAGTTGTATGAAAGTTGCTAGATGCTAAAAGTAAAATGCATGTGTTGAGGGTAGTGAGGAATACATGTAACCTCTAATAACTATAGCTTTGTCTAGATTTTTTCCCCTTGGTGAAGGTGATTTCATTCATCAGCTTGGGGTCCTGCTCATCCAGGACGTTATTTTGTGTGGCCTTTGGGTGCTGATTGCAGATGGTTTAAAAAAGAACCAGTGCAGGGGAGAAATTAGAAAATAAAGAATTAATTATGTTGCAAAAATTGTGTCTTCTTTCCTGAATAGTTTTAACAATAAATAGGATTGTTTTGGTTTTGAACATATAAAATATGAAAGAAAAGTCTGAAAGTAAATAGCTATTTTAAGGTAATTGTTGCAATAGTAAATTGGTTATACTGTACATAGAAGAATATTAATAAATACAAATTTTAAAGTATTGTTAAATGTGTTAATTATTTTGGTGGTGTATCATTTTGTGTAGTGTAGAAATTACCTTAGTAGAATTTGGATTTTAAATATTATTGTATGTTTTTCTAACTAAAATGCAATGAGTATAAATCACGGATATCCTGAACTATTGAGTTTTTGTGGATGCAGTAATTCCTAGTGTCATAGTCTTCTTGTTACTAATAGAATTGCTATGTGGGATTTCTATTTTTCAGCTTCTGAAGGCCAGTAATGCTCTTTTGACAGGGGGAAAAAATAGCATCATATTTACATGAATTGGGACTCTCCTTGATGATTGTAGTAAAAAAATAAAGCAAGGACCAAACTATGTGCATAGTATGGCTTATTTGAAAGTATTCATTGAATCTTGTTTAAATGCAAGTCCATAAAGAATGGCTTCATTCCCTGCTGCTCAAACAATGACAATTTTTTCAGTATATATCCACTTAACTCTCATCTAGAAAATGAATTTTATTTAATTTCTAACCATTCCCAATGATTGGCCATATAAGCAAACATATTAAATGAACTTTTAATAAAATACAACACTCCAAAGAAGGAAAAATATAAAACAGAAAACTAAGAGCTCAAAGTAAATTTGGATTATTCCCAATGAAAAAAGATGTAATAATAAGATATTGGTTTTGAAACACCAAAAATACATAGCATTTAGGTAGGATGTGCTTCCCCTCAACACTTTTAGGCAGGGTACATCACTCTTTCTTCGTAAGAGACAATCAAACATTTTATTTTTCGAATTAAAAAGTGTTTTAAAAATATTGGCAAAAATCTCTACTTAAAACATTATATCCAGAGTATCATCTCACCAAAAGATGTCCCTATCATAAGAGTAGGACACATTAAATATGTTGTCATACATGCTTGTCCATCACTTGCGCTCTATGGTAATGGCTTGCTTATGATGACTTGCTTATCATTGGGCAAGAACCAATCTAGAAAGAGACTGAACAGCTAAATATCTTAACAGATAGATGGAGAAAATCCTGTCTTTTATTACAATGCATTTCTTATCTTACGGGCAGATTTGACTTTTATAAAAGATCTCTTATTACATAATGATTTAAACAGGGTTGGATGTGTGTGAAAAAGCTAAAGCAAAACAGAAAAATATTTTCTCTAGAAAAACAAGTGACCTTTAATTTGCTTGTTGTTTTCCTATCATATGGTGTGCGTGTATTTACTACACTGAAGATACTAGCTTTTATTCTAAACAACACCTGAACTAAAGAAAAGTAAGCTTCTATGTACAATAAATGTAGAATAAACATTAAAGATTCACTCATTTCAGGATTGGAATGAAGTACAGTTAACCCAAGCCTATATATTGCAAGCTATTTAATACGAAATTTTGCATAATATGTAGTCTGTGCCTTTAAATCAGAGATACAGTTAGGTCTGGGTGGATGCAAAATAATAAATCTACATTTTCATACATTCCGAAATAGAAATCAGTGCTTTGAATGTTGCTAAGATAGCGTACCACTAAGAAGCTTAGTAACATTCAAAGCAGAATAAATGGTCATTAAATGAAATGTTCAGAAGCTACACAGAGATGATTGAAAGGATCCAAAAGTATTGAGTGTATGTGGGAGGAAGTGAATCATTAATTCTCTGAGGAAAATATTTCTTTGTTTTTAATTTTCTTTTTAAAAAGTACACTTGTATAGTGTTCCTTTATGTTTTGTTGTTTTTAAGACTGGACTACAGTGGACCTTCGAGGGAGTTTTTTTTCCTGGTATCAAGAGAACTCTTCAACCCATACTATGGTTTATTTGAATATTCAGCCAACGACACATACACTGTGCAAATTAGTCCAATGTCTGCTTTTGTCGACAATCACCATGAATGGTAAGAATGCTGGATCACAGAAATACTGTTATTTTTATAGAGCATAGGTTGTGCTCTGCTTGCTCATTTCCTATGAAAGATCCAAGTAAGGTAAATAGGTACATCTCTTTTTTTCAAATAATAGATTGCAAGGTGTTGGAATAGAATCCTTGAATCTTTCATGGTATGCCCAATGATCTGCCAGCCTAAGCAGCTAACACTAGAGCTAGGCATGAGTGAACTCCTTCAGAGCTCTGCTGCCTCCTAAGTATCAAAAGTTCAGCTTGTCAAGGCATAAAATCAATTACTATTCTAGTCTTTTTGTTTTGAAGTCTGCTTTTTAAAAAAAAAATCTGTCTGAATTGCTAAGATGTGCAATAATCTTTCCCCCACTTCTCTCATGTTAAGTTTTCTCACATAGTAAAACTACTTTGTGGCTCTGTGTTTTGTACCATCTCTTGGGGTATCCATGTTTCTATAAGAAAGGAAAACAGTTACCTAGTCTTCAATTCTTGGAGGATAAAATGCAAAAGAATATTAAAGGCAGAGTCAAGTCAGCCAGAAAGAGATTGAAAACAGTGTTTACTGCATCTCATTAGTCTGAGTTCTTTATGTGAATAGAAAAAAAAGTGAATGAAAGGGGGCACAAAACAGTGGCCCAATTTCTTATGTGACAAAACATTGCTGCTCTCAAGGACTACACAACATAATATATGTCAATAAAATTTATCATTGATGTATTTTTCACCATGTACTTCATGTCTGTAGGTTATTGTCTTTATAGAGCCATTGGAGGGAATGAAGTTTTTGATCGGTTTTCATCAGTTCACAAACACACTCAGCTCTAGCTCTCCAAATCAGGAGAGATGATGAATCTCTTGTCTGGATGCTGTAATGAGCTGGATGAGAGCCAGTAAAACAGTAGCTGAATTCTAATAATATGGAGGGTCTGTGATTAGGACAATTTCCTTGTCTGGGAATTAGGCAGGTTGCCTGTTCTGAAGAATAGTGTTGCATACCCTCTGAAGGAACATCTGGTTAATCTGGGTATGTTCTTCCTGTCGTATTATGAATGGAACACGGGTGGCCTCTATAACAAGGATTTCCATATTTTTTTAGCTTTGCCTGGTTCTCCAGTAAAACTATTATTTACCTTCATAATGGTATATATCCTGCTAAAATCAGGTTCCATTATTGCAATGTATTTTACATGGGGCTGTCCTTGAGATTCACTCTCAAGTTGCTACTGGGGCAAAATGCTGCTGGTAGATTGTTGATGGGGGCAGCTTACCTACAAATAAATTATACATCAGTTTTCCTCAATCTAGTGTTCTCCGGATAAGTTAGGATTGCAGCTGCCTTGCAATCTAGGAATTTTGGGAGTTACAGTTCCAAGCATAGGTTGTTCATGTTCTCAAGGAATTGCATTGATTCCCAATTTGTTACTTTGTCAATTTTATGTTGCCTATAATTTTTATTGACTCACAGTAATTAAGGAAACAAAAAAAACATTTACCAGAGAAAATATAGTATTTGCCTTCCACATGAAATGATAACCATAGCATCTTCATTGTATTTATATCTCAAAGGGCAAATATTTTTGATATTTAATATTTAATGATAAATCCTTTAAATATGAATTAATGACAGTATCTTGTTTAAATGATGATCTTGTGGAAATGTAATGCAAAAATTACATTTTGGACGTAGATAAATATTCTAAACTGTACTCTAATTTCTTTGTAGGTTCAGATTTAGTGGTCGAATCCTTGGTCTTACTCTGATTCATCAATATTTGTTAGATGCCTTCTTTACCCGACCATTTTATAAAGCCCTTCTCAGAATGTGAGTAGAGAAATTTGACAGGGTTATACTTATAAGGAAAGAAATGTATTTTTATTTACAGAAGACATATCTGGATGCAAGTCATATCTGTAATAAACTGCTTTATGTCTATTAAATCTTATTATAAGTTTTTTAAAAAATCACAGACTGCCTTTACACTTAATGTACTAATCAAGGAAACTATTTTGGAGGCAGAAATAAATATCTTTCTATTTTCCTATTTTTAATAGAACACTTTGTCCTTTTTGCTTCAGGAATAATTTATTAGGGGATGAACTAAATTCAAAGATAGGTGTTCTGATACAGTATGAATATTGAGCAGATAGTTTGCAAAGTATCCACATTTAGCATCATGTAGCTCTGTAATTCTAGGGTATTTTAGTTGCTGATTAACTATCGGTTTGAAAGGTATTCCCCTTTAATCAATGCTGAAAAGTGAAAAAAAATGAAAACATTTTCCTAGTAAAATGGAAATGAAGTTTTTTATTGGTAAGTTTAGGATTTTTATTTAGGATTTTAAGATGTGCTAATGAATGAATGGTGTATGCATATGTATGAAAGAAGACTTAGCATAAAGAACTCTAGCAGTAATAATTGTACAGATTTCCTTCTTTGTTTGCCTTATTATTGAATGAATAACATATCTACCCTGCTCTAGTCTTGCTATGCTGCCTCTAAGGTGGTGTAAGGTTGTTCCTAAGACGGATGAATAAACAATGCTGAGAGTATGCAAACAATATGCAGTCCCAGCATAATCATTCAAGGTATGAATCATCGCAATTGTCTAGCCAAAGCAAGAAGGCTCCAATATTGGACAGCAGTAACATAGGAAGATGTTGAAGGCAGAAGATCTCTTTAGTGGTAAAGGCAAAGGTTTCATTTCATGTTACACAGGAGAAAGTAGTGGTAAACAACTCCTATATTTTACCAAAAAACCCACCGTGGATAGACCATCTTGAAGAAATCCATATATAATTATTAAGAGTTGAAACAGACTTGGTAGCACATAATCATCTACTCTTCATTTATACACATCAACATAATCTGGGTCATTTTTAATCCTCTAATTACTTCTTGTTTATTATAGATTGTGTGACCTAAGTGATCTGGAATATCTTGATGAAGAATTTCACCAAAGTCTACAATGGATGAAAGACAATGATATACATGATATCCTCGATCTCACATTCACTGTAAATGAAGAAGTTTTTGGACAGGTGTGGGCAATCTTTTTTTTTCTTTCAAAGGCAGTCTTGTGGTACTTATTTTTACAATGCTTCTAATTCTTTTCCTGGATCATCTTGCTTCCAATATAAGATAATATTCCAGTAGAAGAGAATATATGTAGCTTAGGGTTGAACTGTATTGTTCCTGGTGTTCTCTAAGCTTGACTCTTTGTTTGAAAACATCTGCAAGGATATAACTAAGCTCAGAGAACACCAAAACTTCCAGATAAGGTGTCATTTACATATTGCTTTGGTACATTGCTTATTTTGCCTAAAAGCCAATATTTAAAACTGTAGAATAAAGGTATTCCTCAATTTATGATCATAATTGGTACCTAATCAAATCCCAAATCTAAGTGTGTCCTCTTGTATGTATGGAATGAAACAGTAATTGGGATAATCCTGAACTGCTCCTGACTGGGCCAATTCAGTGTAGATCCAGAAGTCCTCCAGGACAAGGAGCCTTCAGTGCTGTAATCAAGGTTGTTCCAAAACAGAGGCAATTGACTATGGGGTTGGTGGGTGGTGGGTGGAAGCTGTTTCCCACAGATAGCAGAGCTGGCAAGCATCCAGTATCCAGACGTTATACTATGTTTTAAATCTCCTGGGATAAGAATTCTTCATTGTACATGAATTCTTGTTCTAATATGTACATTAGGAAGTGCTGCTAAAATCCCTTTTCTAGAATGCCTTCTTTGTATTTCCCCTTTTGATGCTTTCAAGTTTTGTACTTGATATCATTAACTCCAAAGATAAAATTTTAGCTCTTTCTATATTGACCAAATTTGACCTCTTCAGAAGGATTTTTATCAACCGATAGATTCTGCTTTATAATATATTGGTGGTAATTTGCTTTTAAGATTACTGAAAGGGAATTAAAACCTGGAGGTGCCAACATCCCTGTCACAGAAAAGAACAAGAAGGAATATATAGAAAGAATGGTGAAATGGAGAATTGAGAGAGGTGTGGTGCAGCAGACAGAAAGTTTAGTACGTGGTTTTTATGAGGTAAAAAATAAATCTGTTTTCATATATTGCATGCGTTAAGTGCCTAGAGCATTTGGCATGTGTTAGGATTATCTATGATTTATGATTATTTGCTATCCTGCAACTGTTTAAATCGTGTTGGGAACTACTGTATTGCCTCTGAAGTTGTTCCACTCAGGATTTGTCATTAATGTCACCAAATTCAGGCAACTAGACTTGCCTGTAATAATGTAATAATCCCTACATGTGAAGATGATAACCACTTAGGGGTTGACAGAGTACAATTATGCTGCATTTTGAAGTTACACATTTTTACCTAGACTTTCAGTTGTTCTCAAGTTCAACTCCCCCCCCCCCGCCAAGTCATTCAGATGGGGCACAAGCTGCATGATGGGAGAACCTATTTCTTAAGTGCAGAGCAAATGCTTTCATGCAACGGGTTCCCATCGTTCATTCCTGCATTTCCAAATAGGTCTTGAAAAATGTCTAGCTCAAGCCTGAAGAACTATCACCAGTCAGTGTTAACAGTAGTGGGCTAATTACACAATTGGTGTGACATTCTAGATGGTTGTCATCACAGGGGATATTATAAGAAAAAACTATTGAATATTCCTGTCAGCTTGGAAGCCATTTTTCTTTCAGGCTTCTGGGCTGCCACATTTAGTGCCTGGGAATTTGGGATTTCAAGGAGCAGTGGAAGATTAGCCACAACAACATTCCTTTCTCAGAAAGTCAAGGACGTGTTACTCCGCACCTGGAGGGGAGTGACTGGGGATAGCCTCCAGTTGGAACGAAGTAATGATTGGACCATGTGATGGACTTTTGGGTGCAGAGGTTGGATTTTAGATTTTCTTGGGTTACGGCAAACCCGGAAGTCTCAGATTCAGGCCTTCTCCAGATGTGCCAATATGACACCTCTAATAAAATGGATCTGGATCACAATTCCTTCTAGTATACAGTATATTGATAGTGATTTCTGGGTCTCCAGTGGAACAAATTCTGCTGGAGCATCTAAAATTTGATGTTGAGAATGCACTGCTTGGAGATATTTCCACATATTATTTGTGGTATGAATATGCCTTCTAATGCTCTGCTTATATTTTAAAAATATACTAGAAAATGAGGGAAGTACTTTTCTTTCAAATTTAGTGGCTATATCTAAATGTTGCACCAAAAATTACAGTATTATGAATTGTGGACCCTATATAATAATTGGCGGAAATAAAAGCAAAAGATATATATTGAATATATATTCTCTCCTAGGTGGTTGATGCTAGACTGGTGTCTGTATTTGATGCAAGAGAACTAGAATTGGTTATTGCTGGCACTGCAGAAATTGACTTAAGTGACTGGAGAAATAACACTGAATATAGAGGAGGTGACATCTTCTAAAATACATACATATATACATGTGTTGTTGGTTGTAGTTAACCTGAACGATCATAAATTGAATTAAATAAATGTTTAGTGTGTTTTTATTTTAGACAAATCCCAAAAACTATTTTAATTTGCAGTGTAATTTCACAAACATACAGTCTTTTTTTAAGTTTTCACACATCTTTGGATTTTCCCATTTTGGAATGGCCAATCCTTTAATTTGATAAAAGAGGTAAAATGCAAAACAGCTTGACTAGCAATATGTGAGATCAAGTGAGTTAGTCTAAGATATGAAGATACACTGGTATTTAATTTATAACAGATAGTAAAAATAGCAAAAGTTGGGGAAAAAGAGGCTTTTCAATGAAAAGCCTCTTACCTTCACAGTAGTTTCTGTGACAGTTAAGAATTGACGTAATTGGTACTTGGACTTTATTTCTGGAAGTGAATTGAAACATTCTTATACAAAGTACTGAGATTTTTTGTAAAAAGTCTATTGTCCGTGCAGACAGACATTAATTTGAAGAAAATAAATGGAAATAAAGTAATTAAAATGTGGATGTATCCACATTTTAAAATAAATGTAAACAGATTTGAGATTCAGGTAAGTTAATTGGGTTCAGTAGGATCTTGAATATATTTTACTTTAAAAATGATTTCATATGGTATATTTTATTTTATTTTAGATGTTCCCTTGCAGCACTATGACAAATAAATGTCTTCTCGTGCAGCATTTATGTATTTGTAATTTAGATTGACATTAAAAAAACATAGGCCCAGAATATCTTTTTGTGGAAAGGAGGAGTATGTTATATATAATTCTTGGAATCTTCAACTATGTATTTATATATTTATATAATATTTGGAAAGACTAAATCATGAAACGATAGAGTTTGAAAGTACTGTAGAGATCATCTAATACAACTAGGGGCTCCCCTAGAGCGGTGGTCTCCAACCTTTCCAGCTTGGTGGCCCGACCCAGCGGGGACATGTGAGTGATAGGTGCACGTACATGCACATGCACAGCTCCATTTGTGTGAGTGGCAGGCATCCCCCCTCCATTTTCACGAATGGAGCTTCACACGTGAACACAAGCGCCCTCTGCTCATGAGAGTGAAGCTTCACATGCACATACTTGCCCATCTCTCCCGCAGCCCAGTTTTGAACAGGCCCTGGCCGGCGCACCCCTGCCCTAGAGTATCCTTGCCCTAGAGTATTCTTAAAATAGATTTATTATTAAATTTATTTGCTATCCATCTCGCTATGAAGTGACTCAGGAAATCTTACAGCATTAAAAAAATTAAAATATTCAACAATAAATATTCCTAACCCAGTGGCTATCTATCATAGTATCTCTGATAGATAACCGCCCAGCCTATATTTGCGGACTTCTAGCAGAGAATTCATCATTTCATGTGGTTAGTCTGTTCCACAGTACTAGCTGAGAACTCATATACTCAAGAGATTCCTTCTGAAGTGAGGGTTCCTTCAGTAATCGCCCATGTTCCGTTCAACACTTTAATAATTTATATTAAAATAGGCACTCAAATATTTTGGTTAATAAAAATAGATGTGATACATACTACGACAGGAATTATCCCAAACTACTTTACCGTACTTTTATCTTAGGTTGTTTAAATCCTTGAATTCAATTCCCTATTATTTCCTGAGGCTGTTTTTCTGTCTCTTTATCTTATTCTCCTTAGATAGTATATCCATCATTCCTCCAACTTTTCTATCATCAGTAATTTTTAACTCATGTTTTAACCCGTGTACATTTTTGTGAAGTTTCATGTCCAAACATGATACTACATCCTGAAAGTCTACCAAGGGAACAAGAATTAATCCCATATATATGACATAAGATTCAATAGATTAATTTAGGAAATGTTAGGGCCTACATCTGCAATATTGCTCAGTTCTTAACGTTTTCTCATTATTTTTTTAAAAGCAAGATTGCCCTGAATAATATATTATTAATTGTTATTAAACAGGATACCATGATAATCACATTGTAATTCGATGGTTTTGGGCTGCTGTGGAAAGATTCAACAACGAGCAGCGGTTACGGCTTTTACAAGTAAGGTTGCAGTTAGCATCATTGTAGTTGTCATCAACATAATAAAATTATGTTAAAAATTATGAAGAGTTGGAATCTCAAAATTGTTGAATGGCTTGATAAGTAATTCGCACCCCTTTCCTAATTCATTCATATGAAAGCAGCAATTATAGGTTTTGGGGGAGCAGGGATTTCTGTTAAATATTTAATAATAGGTTGCAGTAGTGGGAGTAAGTCAGTGGTACATTCATTGTTGCCTTTTTTCCATTTATAATTCCTGGGTGAAACAAGTCTACATGCTTTATCTTGCTGCTCTTTCTCATAAAAATTAAGGAAAATTATTTCACTATTTCAGGACCTACCAAAAGATTTAGATTTGCGTAACATTTTCTGCTTGATTATAGATTCTTTAAATTAGTAAGAAAACTGAAAAAAAGGAAAAATGTCTGCAAATAGAGTTCCAAACAGAACCACCTCCCATCAGAACAAAATGGAAAGAAAGAGAAATATTCTTCTGTTTTCTGTATTTTATGCTGTGATTAAAAATCCATCTTTGCAATCTCTTTCATTCACAAAGAAAATTACTGATTGATTTATACCAAATTGGGGTGAGGAAGGGAGGAACAAACCTGATTTGATTTTATTTTTTCCTTCCTCTTCCGATTCCATTTTTCTAGACTGAAAAAATAGGAAGTGATACATTAAGATATTTTTTTTAAAGACAGCTTTGTATTAAATACATATTATTTGCTAATATTGTGACCTCAAAGTCTAATGTATTACTACAGTCAATTGCAAGAAACCTATATAGTATTCTATAGTATAATATTTAATTGTCTTCTTCCCCTACTCATTCAATTGCTTAAATAAGGACATTATCTGTCTAGAGACTCACCAGTCACGTGGATTGCTTTAATTGGGAATAAACTTTTACCATTGCTGCTAATTTACATGAAGGAGATACTTATGAGACCAGGACAATCCCACGTGTTGGTGATTCCATACATTATGAGTGTAATATAATGAAGCGTTTTGTATAGAAATGCTAAATCTTGTCCTTTAATGGCACATTGCTGCTGTCTGAAGAGCAAGGCACAAAGAAGGTGATTGGGAATACTGGTGAGGCCTGTACAGACAGGAATACCTGCCTGTCTCCTGCCACTTGACCCTAGCCCATCTCGCCAGCCAAGTGCAGATACTTCATTTTCCCTGTTCCTGCCTGTTTACAGGGAAGTCAAAGAATCTCTGCTTGGCAGATAGGAGAGACAGGGCAGTCAGGAAAAAAAGGAATGAGACAGAGATTGCAAGGGAAATTACCAGTGGGAAAATCATCATGATATGGAGACAGTTGACTGTACAGGATTACCAATGGGAATAGTGACATCATAAAAGTTAGTTCATAAGGCTGATATTCCTCTTCTTTAAAAAAATCCTTGAATTACCAAGAAGACACTGGGTTTTCTGGCAGCCAGATGGGAAGAGGCAGCCTGCAGGAGGCCAGTTGAGGCTCTATTGATCACAAATCTATCCTAGGCTCCTGCTCCATTTGACATCAAATGTTTGCATAGCAAAGAACTAATTACATGCTCTAATTGAAAAGACTAGTTTCCTACTGCATCACTTTGGTTTGCCTTCATCTTACCTCATTGCTATATCTTCAGAAAGCAGTAAGTGGACTGTCCCTGCAGCAAGACAAGGCAGGTGTAGGGAATAATCTCAAAAGCTCTCATAGCCAGATCCATACGGCGTAGTCAGCATGCTTGTTCAGAAGTACTCTATATTCTACCAACATACTTCCATACCAGGTTCAATAAAGTCTTGAAAAGATTGTAGCTTGAGGCATTTAGCACATTATAACCTTCAAAAGCTGAATCCCTGTTTGTTTCCTGTATACATTGTCTTAATTGCCTTTTCCACACACTTAACACAATCGTAAAATAAATTTTATAATTTTCTAGATATATGCATGTAAGAGGTCATCTATGTATTTTAAAAAAAAATAGAACTATGCATTAGATCATCCTTTTCAATAATAAATAGTTACAGTGTTTTATGTTATTTTCCAGTTTGTTACAGGTACATCCAGTATACCTTATGAAGGTTTTGCTTCTTTGAGAGGAAGCAATGGACCAAGAAGATTCTGTGTAGAAAAATGGGGCAAAATCACTGCTCTGCCCAGGTAAAGTTACTCTAAGAATGCTTAAAATAAATCCACTGGAAGCAGAAGATTTTGGGTTTCTTTAAATAAAAAAGAATAAAGGGATTCGGCATAATTTGTTTCCTGTTCTTTAGATTTGCTTACTGTGAAGCTTAAAACCACTCTTATTTTATTTTTGTCTCCAAGAAACACTCTTGCTTTTCAGCAAATTTCTACATGAAATACAAACATAATAACATTGTTTTGAAACTATTCCTTTCTGCCCCATTTTTTTCTATCTTTGTCTTTTCCCATTGATGTATAATATCTGACTATAGTCTCAGCTGCTTGCCCTGATTATGATAGAATATAGCATTATATGTCTGTGTCAAGGAATGAATGTTTGTTAAAAGAGGTGGAAAGCAGATTCTTAGCAAGTATTGAAAACCTAATGATGTGGAAAAAAATCCATAAGACTAATACTAACAGAAGATGCTACTTTTAGTTGATAGATATGGTGAGAGCTAGAAGCACCAAGGTCAGAAGCAGAAACATCTCTTACCAGGAGTGTCCACAGTGACACTCCTGGTGACATGTTAAAAAGGGGTGGAGCTTCAATTGCCTAGTCATACCCACGATTATGATGGCCTTAAATTGCAATATCAGCTGCTCCTTCCTCAGAGAAGTAACTGGCTCTCAATCTGTCAGGATGCACAAGCAAGGAGAAAAAGACAGAAGATTTGGAAGAGAAAGAGATGGCTGCAGTCTTACATTTATAGTTGCTGCTTTTCTGCTTTAGTTACTGCTTTTTTGATATCCGTAAAAAACTAGTTTATCAAGAGTTGTGTCCTTGAATCTCTGCTAGCTCCAAGTTACTAATTTGAACATTGTCAGGGTATAGCCAAAAAGATCCTATTGTTCTGCTCTGCAAAATATGGTAATGTGTTGAGAAGAAGGCAACAGTGAGCTTCTGAGGCAGCACTTGATTTATTTATTTTTCTTTTTACCAAGTAGCAGCAAGTCTTTGGCTGATTCTTTCGCTCATCCCCTTTTCTGTGGCATGCCTCTAAACTTTTGCTTCTATTTTTCCTTAACAGCAGCTTGTCATATCCTGACATATAAATTGTGGTTAATTTAAAGTGTGCTGGAAAATCTCTTGTGCTTATACCCATTACCTCTCAGACTAAGATATAATACCTCTGAGAATAGGTGAAATAAAACGGCCTGATTTTTTTTCCATGTAGATTATAATAAATGTTAACACATTGAATGCCTGAAAATAGACTTAATTAATTTTTAATTCTGACATGCCCTTACTTTGCTGCTGACCTGGACTCATAATTTTAGCATGACTTAACAGCATTTAAAAGCATGTAAGCACATTTAAGTGTATGGATGGATGTAAACATGTTTAAATAAAACATAAGATTAATCATAAACATTTAAGAAATAGTACTTTGATCCCCTGTCTCAGTTTTGGATGAAAAGAAAGTTTTCTCCAGTTCCATAGCACTTGTGTACAGAATTCTTTAAGCACTCAATAGTATAAGTTCCAGATTCTGCCTAGTACTGGCTGACTGACTACCCATTTTGTGGAGGCAGGAAGCTTTCCCTCGAAGAATCTGCTGCTGTGTTACTGGAGACTGATTTAAAATACCGTCTAACCTGTCTTGAGTTTTCAGTTGCAAATACATTCTTAGTTACAATCTGCTGAGACACATTAAGATTATAGTCTTCCTTGAACATTTCAATAAAGCTCAAGGTTTACTGTCATGGGACAGTTTTGATCCTATGTGTACTATTCACTTTCAACTTATTATAGTTGAGATATAAAGGAAAACAGAATTGAGATAGATCCTTCTCCTTATCTTCCTTATCTTCCTGCACTTTGAGCTCACTGGAGCCATGATGGTAAATGTTGCAGCCATGTTGAAATATGTAGGGTGATAAAATGGGGCAGGGCATATGTAGGTGAATGGGCATTAGTCATAAGGATGAAGATGGACAGGTATGAGACCAAGCAACGAGGCTGCTTTATCTCATCCAGCTTAGTCTCTTCTTGTTTGTGGGTAATTAGTTTGAACCTTCGTTTATGAAACTTGTTGCCAAGTTATATTGGGTTTTGGATCCTCAGTAATTTCATTTTATGGTGAAACTAAGAATGAATTCTTTTAAAAGGAAAGTTAATGGACATCGTCATAAAAATTCTATTATCTAAGTATGTTACCATATTGGAAAATGAGAATTATCAATAAATTTAATGTAACCCAGGAGAATTCTTACTATGGTTTTCCTTCCTGAATGCAAGTACTTTATCAAAGTTGTTATAGTGATAATTTATTTGCAGAATTGGTATTCTGAAATATAATAAATAGGAGAGTAATGAACTGGCTAGAACAATATTGCCTCTGTTTTAAGATCCACGAAATGAATAATTTTCAATGTATTTTAATAAAGTAATAGCAACTCTATTAAATTAAGTCTAATTTTATTTTCATTCTAATAACTTCCACTGTTTGGAAGTGACTTTTGGAATGCTGCTGAAAAGCTATGATTTGTAACCTTGAAAATATTGCAAAGTCTTTATTTTAACTGGGGCCATGCAGTGGCTCAGCAGTTAAGATGCTTGGCTTTTCGGCTGGAAAGCTGACAGCCCAGATTCGAGACCCAGGTGCCATATGATGTGGTGAGTTCCCGTCCTCGTCCCAGCTCCACACAACCTAGCAGTTCAAAAGCATGCAAATGTGAGTAGATAAATAGGAGCACTTTGGTGGGAATGTAACAGCCCTCCATGACATCATGCTGGCCACATGACTGTGAACAAGTCTTCAGACAGTGCTGACACAATGGCAGTCCTGTCTCAAAGGCAAACGGAGATAAGCACCCCCCCCCCAATAAGTCGGCAATGACTAGCGAATAAAATCTGCAGGGACTGCTTTACCTTTTTAATCTTATTTTAATTTCTTTAAAGATTTATCTCATTTCCCCCCTCACCCATCGCAGTAATTTTGAAAAGTAAAAACATTGTAGAAGGTTACTAAAAATATAAATTAAAAATATACTACCTAATGGCTACTGCTTTGGAGCAAACAGAAACCAAAGTATATAGTGATTTTAGGCAGAGGCATAGAAAAATAACTATAAATGTGTTTATAATTCATCTTTTAATCTATGAGTATATTAACTTCTAAATTAGAGAATGTTCGGGAAGAAGTTCTTGTTCTTAGTTTTTCCGCACTTGATTTTTGGTGTCATAAAAACTTTCTCTCCATTTTTCTCCAGAGCTCACACTTGTTTCAATCGTCTTGACCTTCCTCCTTACCCATCGTTCTCCATGCTCTATGAGAAGTTGTTGACAGCTGTCGAAGAGACGAGCACATTTGGTCTTGAATAAGACACGAATTGTCTAACCCAGTATCTGGGACTTTTGTGGATCACTCCCCCCAAATACACAAATGCTTACAGCAAGTTGCAAAGATAAAAACTATTGTACAGTGCAATTGGAAGAATCAGACTTTATGAATGAGAAAAGCTAACAGCTGCATCAGTACTCTAGAACAAGAGTTGTGGCCTTGTTCTCGTGAGCATCAAATGTTTAAAACTTAGTTGGATTTTAAAAAATGACAAGAGATTAGCAACAATTAGACCACTGGAAAATCTAATACATCTCAAAAATGGATTTCATCAAAATATTTGAACAGTTCAGTGAAATACAAAGAATGTTAGCTTGCTGCTAAATTGTAAGAGGATAAGTAAAAATGCTTTTTAAAAATCAAATAGGAGTTATTTCCCAATGGTACACTACTATATGTCTTACACAAGAATATGCTATATATGCTATACCTAAATCTATGTGTGCCTGCATGACATCTATTGCATTTCAAAGATACAGCACAAAGAACAGTTATTTTCTGCAGCTTAACAAGGGTATGAAGAAAAGTTGGCAGCAAAAGATGGTATGAACAGAAAGACTTTTAATTAGGAGAACCTGTACAATTGTATATGCAAATCATGTTTAGCAGAAGGAGAGCTATTGTAAGAGATTAATGGTTAACTTTATTCTTTATACTGCATGAAGGCTTTTTTAAAAATAACGTGACTTTATCACAGTATATCAGGAAAAAGAAAGCCTCTTAACAGTGAATTTTGTTTATTTTTATAAGTTCATAATATTGATTTTCTTAGGGTGTAAATAAGAAAATAGACCTTTTTTGTTCTTTTCACTTTTCCATGCTTAAATAGTTCTTGTGTTCAATTCTTTACACACTTAAGGTGTGTGTGTGTGTGTGTACACACATACACACCTTTATTTTTATAAAGGTAAGGTATTCCTGAAACTATTTTTTGCACCGAATGTACCAAAGTCAAAGGGATATTATGAATTAAATAAGAAAATATATGAATCATTTCATCACTTCATACAAAATCTATAGGAGGTAGCTACTTTAAAGATCATGATTTTTATTTCCCAGTTACATTCTAGTTAATGTCAGGATTCTGCACAGTTAAATAATAATTTTTAAAACTCACTACATGTAATAATGTGTAATATGCACTCATTTTTCCTCCATTAACTAATTTCATTAGAGCTGAATACCGATACAGCTGAGTACATATGTTTCATATTTTGCTGCTTTTTTTACTTTTGTACAGCACTATTATAAGCATTATAATGGATCTGGAAAATCAAGAGGACTACCACCTAAATGGATAAACCACTTTGTGTCACTCTCACATTTAGCAGCAAACTGTCTCCAAGATGTAAATTGTTTGTAGTGTCTTTCTAAACCCACATTTTCACTGATTAGTTTTCTTATAAATGTTTCTTAAAATGAAGTACTTTTCTATGGTTTATCTGAAAGCATGAATTCGCCATGTCAAATAAGCTTTTAATTTTAGAAATATTAAAAGGGATTGAACTTGTTTATAAAGATCTCCTGTGCTGAAAGACCAGTTTCCTGTATGGCAGAGGAGAAAGGGGTGTCTAGTCTTTTACCCTGGTTTTTGTGATCACCAAGAATGAATACACTGCACGTAATTTACTTCTTTACTCTTGATGAACATGGATGATGTTCAGGCCATTGCCCTTCCTGTCTCTTATAAACAGACGGATAAATGCATTTCAAATTAGTCATTGCTATGAAAAAAGCTAGATTTCATTCACCTGAAATCTAACTTCGCTACAGTGGTGTAAAATGGAGGCTATTTCTACATCTTTCCTAAGTAAGATTTTGGTTCTGTTTGAGCCAATGCAATGAGGAAATCACAGTCAGCCTCAAAACCAAGATAAAATATCTTTTCTTAAATACAATGGTATGTCACCTCAGTTTCTGCTTTTTCTAAATTGGTAAAAAAACATGCAAATAATTCAGTATTTCACCATCAGATAGGCACTTTCTCTACAATTGGCAAACAATTGAACAAATCTCAGAATGATTCATGTTTCAAGAATTTAGTCGCATCATTTTAGATTTTAAAAAGTATAAAAATGCCCATAGGTTTCGTATTATGTTAGTTTGCTAACAAACTGAAAACTGAATTTATAATCCAGACTATATGTGAAGAAATCCTGTTGTCCTATGAGCAGGAAAATTCTGCTTATATACAGGGGAACCTTTCTTTTCCAAGCTGGTATCCTAGTTCTACTCACAGATTCACTTTGTATACTCATAATCTATATTCTATATTCTTTTACTTATTACTCCAGAAAAAATTGAACAAGTTACTTATTTGACATGGAAAAAATAGTATGTTCAAGGTCTGGTTTTATTAAGGCTAAAAATAATTTTATATTAATTAAACAGGAACTGCACACACAATTTCTTCCATATCAAATATGTAACTATTAACTGCAGAATTGCATGCAATGTTGACTTCCTAGGGCTGAGAGAGAGGAACTGGCCCAAGGTTACCCAGCTGGCTTTGTACCTAAGGTGGAACTAGAACTCGTGGTCTCAGTTTCTAACCCGATACAATAACCACTACACAAATCTGGATGTTGTAAGATGTGATATCTTATATTATCCTTTTTTCTTTTCTTTTTTTACAAGCTCTATTATTTTGAACAAAGTGATTCTATTATACACAAATCCAGGGCATAATATGAACAATCCTATCACTCCTGATTAGATTAGGAAAACATTTAAAGTGAAATTCAATTCTGATCAAAAGACTAGCTTATGTATAGCCTAAGATAAAGTCTTTATTCACTGAATACATAAATAGGCTCAACGTATTATCTCCAAGGGAAGTTGGAAATCCAGCAGTAGCATCTGGCAGAGCTTCTGAAGAAAAGTTTCTGGCAGGTCATAAAGTTGGCAGAGAATATCAGGTTGGCATTTTGCTCACTTTTTTAAGCTGTGGGAATAAATTATGTGATTCCTCTCATGCTTCCAGAAATTCACTTTTTAACATTGAGAATTGTATCTTTTTATTTATGCTCTGACATCTCCAAACAACTATAGCTGTTTGTAAAACAACTATAAATAACTGTAGGTTATTTATTGCAAGTGTCATCCAGGTCATCTTAATGTTACCATGGTTTCTGAGATTCTCTTTTTGGACTTAGGGAAATTCAATGGAAATATGTTGATTTCCCGAAACTTTTTACTAATGTTAGAGTTACTGTGATTTATTCTGAAAAAATACTAGCTTTTTGAAAATCTGATTTTATTGAATTATCCAGTTCTAGTCTAATATCTTAATCACTATACCAAACTGCACTTTACAGTGACAAAGTAATTACTTTGGAGTAGCAAAAGTACCGGTAGATCCAGGTTACTACAATCTCTACTTACTGCTCAAAAGCTTTTTCGGACATGAGGTTGGACCTTCACCAATGTCCCAAGGCAGCCAATTATCTACTTGGCTATGTTCTTTTTTATACAAGTATCAAGTATTATACAAGTATCAGAGGATTAAAGCTGGAGGTAGGGACTAATCTGGAGTCTAACAGCAGCAGCTCTATAATGAATAGTGTGGAATACTTGTAATCGTAGTATTTTTATGCTTTAATGGTTTATATCCTAACTCCCCTATATCTGATGACTGACAAACATGCAAATTGAGATTTAAACCCTATTTCTTCCCAAATGTGCTGGTTTCCAAGTAAAGTTGTGGCACTGCTTTTTTGTAGAAGTGATCATATAATTACTGTTCTAAGTTTTTATTTTCTTTTTGTATGGTGAAACCAGTTCTAGTGTCCAAAGATAGCTTCAGACTTGCAGCTCACCAATTCTGGGTTCCTCCAGATATCATAGTTCAGAAAATCATATCAGTTTGTTCTCCATCCTTATTTGGGGAGGAACAATGCTGTTTTAAATTATTTCTGCTGGGAAACAAATGGACAGGTTTGAATCCAACACTATTGAATTGTTTTGGGGCTTTCAATCCCAGTGACAATATTTTTTGGGTGAGGGTTGCTAGGCTTGAGAAAGAATGTAGTATTATTGTGGGCTCAATCCACCAAAGCTCAATTATTTTCAACCCAATAGAATAACTTTCCAAAACGAGAGCAGAAAAGGACTATATTTCATGAGGCAGAAGAAGCCACCAAAATGAGGCTTGAATTAAAAAAATGAACCCCATCTAGCTGATGTAGCTTTGTGATGAATTTGTTTTTGAAGAAAGGGGTAGTCCTATCACTGCTTAAAGAAGCTATGGTTTACCCCCCTCCTCAAGAAGCCATACTGCATCTGACCTTTTTGATAACTATTGTTCCATCTCCAATTCTTTCTTAAGGAAGATTATTTGAATCCTTTCAATTGGGTTTTAGACTTGGGTACAGGATTGCAATGGCATTGATCACACTTCTTAATTATTTTTTAGCAAAAGTGGAATGGGGTGGTGCATTCATCCTGACTCTCCTTGACCTGTTGGTGGCTTTTGATCATATCTTTCTAGATCAACTCTGGGGACTAAGAATAAGAGGCACACTTCTGCATTGCTTCTCCTCCTTTGTCAAGGGCCAGTTGCAATCTGCTGAGAGGAGAAATCTAGTCCATGATCTCTCTACTGTGGGATTCCTTGGGGGCTCAATCTTTCTCCCACTTTGAACATGTACATGAAGTTGCTGAGTAAGGTCATTCATTGGCGCCAGTGAGGATATCATCAATATGCTGATTATACCGAGAACTACACCTCTATCCCAGGCCAATAAAGGATGCCAGCGGGATTCTCTCAATTTTTGGAGGCTGTGAGGGTCTGGATGGGAAAGAACAATCTTCAGCTCAACCATAGCAAGATTGGCTGTGAGTTTTCGGGCCCACTAAATCTAGTATTTTTCCACCTTTAGCTCTGGATGGGGTTGCACTACTCAGAACTGGTGTGCAATCTAGGGATCCTCCCGGACTCGTGGCTTTTCTTTGGAGGTAGCAGCTGTAGCCAGGAGGACTTTTGCACATTTTCATCCTGTGTGTCAGTTGCACCTTGCTATGCCTGTGTTGCACTTCAGTTCCATGAACTGCACTGGCTCCTAGTGTAATTCCAGGTAGAATTCAAGGTGTTGGTTGACACACAAAGCCTTTCATGTCATGAAGCTGGGTTATTTGTTTCTCTCTTAACTCCAGGTCTCAAAGAAGAAGAATGCTCTGAATTCCATCGAGAAGGTCCCTAGGAAATGGTTGTTTTCTGTTATAGGGTCTGCTTTCTGGAAGAAGATTAGATCCCAAGATTAGATCCCTGCTGGCTTTTCCAAAGCTTTAAAGACTTGGATGTGCTCCAAGGTGTGGGGACTGGGAGGTTTTAGATGGCTTGTGAGATAATGCTTAATTGTGCTGTGAAGTGTTGTATTGTTGGGCTTTTCATGTAATCACTGTATGCTTTTATATTTTGTGGCATTTTTTTTAATGTGTTATCAACTGCCCATAGTTATATCTACAAAAATGGGCAGCCATACATCTGTTTTATAAATTCCCCAATTCATTCTTAAGGGAGATACAACTGAATAGCAGCTAAGCTAATTCCCCTCCTTCTTCCCTCCCTGTCATTCAACCCATAGGGAAAGGGCGAGAAAGTTAAACTTGTTTAACATTCAAAGGACTAGATGGCACTTTAAAGTTAATACTAAAATGGCATGAATATATAAATGACTTAAAGCTTGAGCTTGATATTTCTACCTATACAAATTATAGGGAAGCTGTGGAATTCTGAATAGATATTTGCAAATAATTCTAATCTGAAAGAGAACTTAAAAGTTAAGGAAAGGTAGCGATTTTAATCTTAGGGTTTTTAATGAAGCAACCACTAGTGACCAGTTTAAATTAATGCATTAGTTACAGGACAGCAGTTACATATAGAGAAAGTAGTGCTAGATACTGTAGTTTTGGCTGTCAGTGTATACTTGGCCATTAACATTTGCAGGAATAGCTTGTCCAACCATAGAAATAGGTTTTGAAAGTCCAGCTTTCTGATCTATTGTACAAAAAACAGTCCCATTATTGCCAAAGTCCCTACCATTGGAAATGTGTGGCACCAACAGAGTTTTTTTTTAAATATTCAAGATTACTTACTGTTTTTTATAAATTCATCCGAAATTGATCTCAACTTTTAAAGTATATTTTTAAGTTGTTCCTTTTGGTGTCATGTTTAGTTTTTAGATGGTCTTTACAGTGATTTTATTGTTTTATTATACGGTTTCATTGTGAATGGCGTCAGTATTGAGAGAGTTGTATAACTTTTGAACATATTAAATGTTTACAATAAATATACAGGAACCCCCATGTGTGGAGGAAGAGGATATTTCAAATGCCTTCCTGAAAAGTTCATTAATGGGCATGTCATGACGGAATGAAGGGATCTTAAAGTTGATTGATCATATATCACATGAGTAAAATTATAGATTACTGAAATGTGAAGGCACTGTCTTTGTCTAGGACAAAATGTAAAAGAAGTGTTGAATCATGTTTATTTTTATTTATTTTTATGTTTATTAGTTTGTTTATTATTATACAGTTAAAGCTAATGTATTTTCTTCTATACAGTTAAAGCTAATGTATTTTCTTCTAAAGAGAAATCAATTTGTCTACACAATACTTAACAAGGATAGGGTGGAATTCTCTCACTCCTCCCTACTTCCTGCTTTGGATTTTTAATTGCCTGTTAGCGCTGTCTGACTCAGCTCTTAAGTTCTTAACTTTGCGTATAGAATATGCATAACTTCCATTGTTAGGTCTACAGTGCTGTGCTCTGCAATTGTCTTCACATAACTGGCACAGTCTGAAGATTGTTACCTTAGCCTTGTTTCCTATAGCTATTTTTTTTCTGGTGAGGAAATAAGAACAGCTATTCTGAAGGAAAATGACTTAAGCAAATTCTGCAGAATACTGTGGATTGAATAAAATAAGTGGAATGACTGTTTTTGAAAATGGTAGATGTACTGAGTGATGATGTAGGCCTTAAAAGAGCCTTGTGAGCCCTCACCCAGTATTGTAATTACAATAAACTGGACATAAATTACCAGAAAACCAAGGTTATGGCCTTTGCAAAAATGCCCAAAGTCTGCTCATGGTATCTTAATGCTCATAATGTACAGCAAGTAACCACCTTTAAGTACCTAGGAGTGATCATGCCACTGGCTCAAGAAAAGCACATGGTGAATATGCAGCTGCCTCTGTTCAAACATCAGCGAATACCATTCTCAAATGTTTAAACACAAAGGGAGGATCCTATGTTCCTGCCACAATTAAACTCTTTCTGGCCAAGTCGTTAGCACAGCTTCTTGCTTGGACCCTCAGCTTCATGCTTCACACCACTGGAAAAATTCAATCCAAATTTATTAGAGCAACTCTCCATATGCTGCGTTGTGTCTCAAATGCACTTCTGCGCCTGGAGACAGGATTGATAAAAAATGAAGCAAGAATTTGTGTAGTTTCTTTAAATCGTTGGCTAAAGCTTAATTTCTTCCTGCAAGGCCTTGCTCCATTAATCCTCCAAGACAAATTCTCCTCTTCATGGATCAAGGCCATCCAGTCCAACCTTGCCAAACTGGGCTTCTCTCCAGCCTCAATATTCAAGTTGGACTACGACCAAGCAAAACAAACCTTGTGACAAAGGGTAGAGGATATTGAGAGGCAAGTGGACTTAGGGAAAGCTCCATTGTTTTTGGCTCCAGACTATATGTTGTTACTCCTGTCAGTTACCGTAGCCAGTTGGAGACAGCGAACCACCAGAAAGCATTTTTACTTGCACGGTGTTATGCACTTCCATTAGCCATCCTGTACAGTAAGTATAAAAAGATTCCATTGATTGAAAGACTTTTCAACAGTGGAGACTGTTGGACACATATTCCTTTGATGCTCTTTCTATAGAGATATTTAAAAAAAAACCCATACCTTCCCAATAATCGAAAGGTATCCTGGCGGTTCCAACACTGCTTATCTCCAGTGGCTGCTTAAGGATGATCAGACTGTGATTACAGCGCAGGTGGCTACATTCTGCGCAGCAGCACTGAGAATTCGTCGGAAACACTTGATTAATCCACCATCGCTATTTTACACAACTAATGTAGCAAACCCTTTTGCATTACTACTCTTCTGCATTTTAGTATTTAATGACTATGGGCCTCACAGTTTAAGGATTGATATTATAGTATAGTTAGGCCATGTATAACCGACAGTTTGGATGCCAAATTATGATTTTAATATAGATTTTATCTGTTATTGTTTTATTCTAGAATTTTAACTGAATATTTCTTGAGTGTTTTTATTTGTTCTGGTCTCTGATCTTTGACTGTAATAAACTTGATTTGATTTTGAGTGCTAATATAATACTGCTTCAGCTATATAGTAGCCAGCTGAGAAGAGTATCCGAAAGATATAATAGTTGAGCTATTACACAGTAATCAACTGCATCTGCTCATTCTGTCTGTCCACAGTAATCAACTGCATCTGCTCATTCTGTCTGTCCAAACAATTCATGGTAGATTATCCCAATGCTGCTCATTCTGTCTGTCCAAACAATTCATGGTAGATTATCCCAATGCAGCGTTTTATAACAAAATGCCTCAAAGCCTTGTAAGAATCATCTGGTCATTCTAACATTCGCTTACCAAAAGGGATACTTTGGTAAGCAGAATAACAGAGTTGTAAGGAATCTTGAAGGTCTTCTAGTCCAAACTTCTGCTCAAGCGGAAGATCCTATTCCATGTCCAAATAGTTGTCCAATCTCTTCCTAAAAACCTCCAGTGATGGAGTACCCACAACCCATTCCATTGATTAACTGTTCTCACTGCCAGGAAATTTCTCCTTACTTCTAGGTTGGATCTCTCTTTGATAAGTTTCCGTTTGTTGCTTCTTGTACTACCTTCAGGTACTTTAGAGCAGGAGTGTCAAACATACGTCGTCACGGTGTCACATGACGTATTGGGATTTCCCCCCCCCCTTTGCTAAACCAGGCATGGGTGTGGCCAGTGCGTGACACATCCGGTGCTGTGCTTGCTTGCCTTGGTTGCTTGGGACATGCAACTGAGACACTGGCTTGGCCCAGCTGCTTGTCTCTGCCACTTCTCGCAACACTTGTGCAGCCCAATATGAGCTCTTCACAGTGACCGCTATTCGTGGACACTGGCAACAGCAGTGGCAGCGGCTGAGTTGGGCTCGGGGCGGAGAGCAGGTTGCATGTTTCCCCAAATGTTGTTGGTGTTCAGCTGCCAGAAAGGCCGAATTCCAGAAGTAGCATCCTGCCGTTTCTGGCTGCATTAGGCAGCCGAAGTTTCAGAAGCAGAGAGAAGTGGCCAGATTCCTTATAAGTATGTGAAGATCAGTTCAGCCTTGTTATTTTTGTTTCTACGAATGCCTAGCTTATTCAAATCCAGATTTTTTTAATGTATTTTTCCTTAAGCCAACAATTAAGCCAGTGGTCGTTGACCGGTGGTCCGTGAGAAAATTTTGGCGGTCTGAAGAAATATCTTTGCATTTGCTGTCCATTGGGGATGCTAGATGGCCCCCCCTGCAAACTCTCGTCTCTCGAGAAGCCTGGCCGAACTTTCCCGTGCCACTCGCGCTTCAGCACTTTGACTCCCAGGGACAGGATGGGGTCCTTCAGGCAGATAGCTTGGTTGCCTGTTAGAAGAGAGAAGCAGCCGGAGTCAACCCTAGCTTTGCTGTCCTTTGCAGCTAGGAATCTCAAATATGGCCAAGAATAACATTTCTCTCGTAGCCAGCTCAGAGGTGAGATCAGCCCCCTGAAAACACTCATCTCTCAAGGAGCCTGGCCGAAGTTTCCTGTGCTGCTTCAGTGAGCACTCCTCGAGAGACAAGTGTTTGTAGGGGGGCGATCTCGCCTCTGGGCTGGCTACAAGAGAAATGTTCATTCTCGGCCGTATTTGAGATTCCTAGCTGCAAAGGACAGCAAAGCTAGGGTTGACTCAGGCTGCTTCTCTTTGCTATAGTGCTTCCCAGATGTAGTTTGCTGCTCCGAGCCCCAAGCGGCAGGAGATGAGGCTGCCTTGGAATTATAGCTGTTCTGGGCTCATGAGTCTGAATGCAGTCACTCAGACCCATAGTTAATGCTTAAGTTAATGCTTAGTGTTGGTCAGATTGAAGTGGCTCAAAGTCTCCATAAATAAATAACTAAATATCTCACAAGACTGCCCAGCCAACACCTCCCTCTGAGTGAAATGTGAGTAATTTTGTCTGTAAGGCTTGGCAGAATTGTCACAGCAGACTGTAAGAAGTTTGCCAATATAAAACAGATAATTTTAAAGAAGGCCACCAGAGGACAACCAATGGATGTTATAAATGCAGATAAGTAATTGACACTTCATCACCCTTATCATCATGGGATAGGCCTGTTTGGTATTATTATTTTTTGTCTTTCACCAACATTGCAACAAATATTTCTTCTGATAATATTTTCTTTCTAAGAAGAACCTCCTGCATAAATATTGATCACATAATTTCCTCACCCCTTACCTGAAAATCAATCAATCAGAATAGAGCTAGAAGAGACCCTGGAGGTCTTCTAGTCCAACCCCCTGCTCAGGCAGGAGACCCTATACCATTTCATACAAGTGGGTATCCAGTCTTTTCTTAAAAACCTTCAGTGATGAAGCACCTACAATTTCTGAAGGCAAGCTGTTCCACGGATTAATTGTTCTCACTGTTTGGAAGTTTCTCCTTAATTCCAAGTTGCTTCTCTCCTTGATTAGTTTCCATCCATTGTTTCTTGTCTTTCCTTCTGGCACTTTGGAAAATAAGTTGACCCTCTGTTCTTTGTGGCGGCTCCTCAAATACTGGAATATTGTTATCATGTCACCCCTAGTCCTTCTTTTCTCTAGACTGACCATACCCAATTCCTGCAACTGTTTTTCATATGTTTCCCCCCCCCTCCAGGCCCTTAATCATCTTAATCACTCTTTTTGCACTTTTTCCAAAGTCTCAACATCTTCTTTGTAATGTGGTGATCAAAACTGGATGTTGTCAGATTAGCACATTGCTTCAAACGAAATCCCCCTTCAAGGACAGCTCTGGACTTTTTTCAACAGTCTCCAATTAAGAAATTATTTTAAACCAAGTACATATATTTGAAACTAAAAATTAAGGAATATATTATGGGAGCTAGATTGCCAATAGGAGAACCCATGTGACACTACTTGTTTGTCATTAGTTAATTGTGCAGAATTGTGCAAAAAGAAATGATGGCTTGAGCTAATTTCTGGGTTCAAAAGATTTTTCTTCTTTGTAAAGTATGTGTGCTAAATATTTACCATAGCTCAGGGGTAAGCAACTGGGTACACACCAGATGTTTTGCACTATATTTCTCGCAATCTTTGCATTAACTGTTGGGCTGCTGGGAATTGGTCCAAAATATCTGGAAGGCGAATAGGGTGTTCTAATACTCCTGCCAGAATTGTAGCCAGAATAGACCCAGTTTGAAAAGAGAAAAATGCATCAGCATGTGTAGGCATAGCTAGTTAAAGTTTGTGCAGGCACACATTTAAAAGAAAACACATACATGCAGGCTCATTATCAATTAGGCAATTCCTATTTGCTGTTGCAACGTGATTAAGTGCTCTTGATTATTTTCAAAGCCTTATCTGGAAGCACCTGGGAAAGTGAAAATCCAGTAAATACATATATTTTTTCCAGAGTTGGGTGATGAGGTATTTCTCTTTACCAAATGATAGTCTGGACTTTTAAACCAAACTGCGCACTTTTAAGAGTAATGGGAAAATATAGAGAAAAATACATACTAATTATTTTACAAGTCAACTAAAGAGTTAAAAATGTAGGATTTTCAACATGTTTTCTAAAATTAAGCAAATCTGTCTAGGTAGAGTTCTGAATATTGGGTACACACTAATTTTTTTCTCTGGATCTTAACAAAAGCAGCTAATATAATATAAAAAGTTAACACACTTTGAACATATTTACGATGTTTCAACTGTCTAGAAAGCTAGAACTTAAGTCACATTAACTATGTTTCAGCTTACCTTTAGTATTTTCTTTGGCATATAAAGAAAAGGCAATCTTCATGTTTGATCTTGCTATGTTTCAAATTTAAACATTTTCTCTACAATATCTGCTACAGGAGAAACTCATGTACTTTATCTTGGCATTCCTATATTGATGTACACAAGGAACCTGTTATTTGGAATTGAATATCTTATCCTGACAGGGAAATAATGTCTTAAACTTTCACTTTTGCTTTGCATTTTGTGAATACCTTGTTCCATCAGAATGAAGAAATATGAACTTGGAGACATAACTTAATTTCTTTCCAATAAGTTTTTTTTTTTTCCCAAAACAATTCTTCCATTACACGACGTATCAAACTGGGTACAAACATTTAGCAGATACAATCAAAAATATCATTCTAGTTCTTATATTGTTATTTTCTCAAGGTCTCACCCACACATGTTTCCTTTCCTAATCTCTATTAACACTAGTCATGTGATCAAAATTTAGGCACTTAGCAACCAACATTATAAATTATGGTTGCAGCATCCCTGAGTCATGTGAACACCATTTGAGATCTTCTCAGCCAGCTTCTGACAAGCCAGGTCAATAGGGGGAGACAGAATTACTTAATGACTCTGTGATTCACAACTGCAGTGATTTCCTTAACAAACTGTGGCGAAAAAGTGGTAAAATCGAGGATGATTCATTTAATAATTGCCTTTCAATAGTTGAATAAGTAATGAAGGAAGTTTTGGATATCATAAATGTAATAGAGAGAATTAACAATGTTTTACCTATACTAAAGATTTAAAATAGAGTGATTGGCATAAAAAATGACATATGGAAGTATTGTATAATTTGACCTTTGGTGGAACTAAATAATGATGGATGATAATTTGGTAGGAAGATTTGTAATAATGTTAGAATTATATAATTTGGTTAAATAACATAAAGATGATGAATAACAATTTATTTGTGTTGAAGGTATGATATCCAGATACCACACTGTTGACACAATGATATGTTTGTATAAAGATTCAAAAATAAAAAAAAACTTTACAGAGTGAACAATGAACATTAGTATAAAAATGTTAAAACGTTAAACCAATCAGATGGTAAATTTCTTTGTTTTGAGATAGCTCTTAATCTGTAGCAAGGAGGGTGCTTGTTTCACCACCAATGGAAGTCTGTGCTACAACGTGAAGAAGCAGCATAAATTGGAAATTTCAAAAGTATCTATGGCAGGATCTGGAAAACATTCCCTTTAATGCTTAAAAATGTGGAGTGGACCATATAAGAGTAAGTGGTTCTGTAAATAAATTGATCCTAAGTTGTTTACGGTGAGCATTCCGAATTGGGCTCAGATGGCAACTGACAGTGAAGTTGCTTCAAAAAGGGAGAAACATTCAATATTTTGGAGGCACAGCTGTCAAATTCTGATCCAGCTGCATTTTCTGGACCATCTTCAAGGTCTCACAAAAAAAATATATTATAAACTTGATTGAAGTTACTACTATTTGAGTTGTCAAAGCCAGATCTCTCTCCTTCAGGTAGCAATGCGGTTGATATATAAGCCAAACTGATTAAATGCTCTCCTTGCTCCTGATGTCACATGATTATCCAAGATCAGTGCTTGAGTCAGAAAGATTTCCACAAAATCTATCACCTTCTATTGGTGGACCAATCTAATCTTGTCTTGCAACAGTCCAAACCTTTCCCGATATGCATGGCAGGGATATCATTACTGGGACCCCTGTGTGCAAAACATGCTTTTTCAGACAAATTGGAGCATTTGCTCAGAAACCACGGTTTGGCTTATTCTTAAATAATCTGAATGAAATTCATGAGGTCATAAAATCTTCAGCTGTATCTGTTAAAGCAACCATAGGGCCAGGACCACCTCTAAGATTCCTTGTATGATGTTGGTCAGAGATTTCACCAAATGGTAGGATGTCTCTGAAATGCATATTAAAATGGCCTCTTGATTTATTATGCATTTTCTCTCTGTCTGTTTGGCATTCAACAAGAGCAGTATCAAGACCTGTAGTAACTGTAACTACCATGGTAGAAGGCAGAAATGGGAGCCACTGTAACCAATTACTTTCCTTTCCAGAGCTTCTTTTCCTTCTATCAATTTACCTCTGCCTCATGCTATTGCAAACCAGAGACATCTACAAGGAAGAGGAATGGGGCAAAATGTCAAAATGGAAGCCACAACTTTATGACGGAAGTTCATTTCATTTTTTTTATATGTGACCTTTGTATATTTGTTTTTATACTATTTATTTCTTAATGTAAGTGTCTATAACGTTTATAGCTGTTGTTTTTATATTTTAAGTTTATATACCCATAGTTGCTTTTGTGAGATAGGTGGCTTTACAAATTTGATAATTAACTAACTAATTAAGGTTGAGGCTTTAATTGTGTAGTTGCAGATACCATCTTAGCTTTTGTGGAGCCCTTTCCTACCACCCAACACCCAACACTTGCAGATCTCTGCTTTGAAAGAAAATGAAACATACATATCCAGGCCACAAATATCTTCCCCTTAACTGCATAAATGTGGAACAAACTAGATTAAATACCTCAGTTATGACCTGAGAAGCCTCCAGATCAGATGGCAAGAACATCCAGAAGATCCGGGCAAGTATTTGATAGTGGAGCTGAATATCAAAAAGCCCCAAAGCATAAATACTTAGCTTATAAGTTAATTGCTCTTTGGAAGTTGTTGAGAATAGATTTGCCCTGCCCTTCTAAATAGCCTCCTGAACAAGGCTGAGTTGAGATGGAGGCTTCAGACCTTTAGCATGACATCTCTTCCAGTTCTGGATTAATGTCTGTTATAGTTTTGCCCTGTATTTGTATGTTTTGATTTGATTCTGTTTTATCTGTATTTTAAATTTGACCTCTTCCTTGGCTACTGTCTATGCCTCATCTGGTGGACTTCAAACACAGTTTCTATTATTTTTGAGCTCCGGATTTTGATTACAGCTTTTGTCTTTCCTCTGATGTAAGTATTTCATACGCTCCTGACCTTGTCCTACTAGACTAAGGCTCTTTTGCTTGAACCTCCACCCTTCCAAAGAGTAGGCTGCCTCTCTCTGTTCCTTAGAATGACAATGATATCAATTAATATTAGACAAGCGCAGGATTGTTCCAGAAAATTCTGTAAAGGAGAATCAGCCTTTGAAGAGCGTCCATGATTAAGGCATTTTGTTGTGAAAGAAAAAAAAGAAAAAGTCAAGAGGTATATTTACTTTGTGCATTTTCAAAAACTTGTTGGATATTTTTGGGGGGAACAGCCAATGCTTGCCAAACTTCACTTCTACTACCATTGGTCTTGGATCTACAGGGACAAAAATCTGCTCCCAGAAATTTCTGTATTAAATTTGCAACCCTAGTTGAACAAAAAGAAAATGAAGACATACTGCAAGTTAAAGTAGGGAGCAGCAAGTTAGATGAATCAATGGCACATCTTTATGAATTGTATAAGTTCATATTTTTCAAAAAGAGGTGAGATTTCCTTCTCTTGCAGTCCTGTTCAGATATGCTCTAGAGGGTTGGAGGACTCTCAAGGCATATTTGGTGGCCCAAAAATGGAAGCAAGCAAGAAAAAGGTTAGTTACCTGAGTAGAAACTCACTTCCATAATGCAAGACATATTTCACATATAAGATTGTTCTGAAACCACATAATGTTATTGTTTTGAAGATAATTTAGTTTTGCTGTGTAATTGTAATGGTAAACAATAGTAATCAAAAATAGCAAATAGTAAACATAGCAATTACATTTGCCAAGTATTAGTAGTTGGCATATTCCTTTTATGTTCTAAATAAGGATTTACAGATGAATTTAAATCTAATTTTTCAATTAACAGATTTACATCTATTGGCAGCTTCTTACAAATAGATGGAAAGGATCCTTGAAACAATTCCATCTAGCATTTTATTTGAGACATGAATGCCTCCTTGTCTCTAAATTTGCTCATGCATTCTTTGACAAAGAATGTACCTGTCTTCATAAACAACGTCTAATTTTACAACCTCTTTAACAATCACAATTCACTTTGTAGTTAATTAACCTCTTACACTACAAAGTAAGTGGTACACCATGTGTGGGGATGAGAGGTTTGTTTTGATTTCTTTTCATTTTAAGTTTAAACTTCTTGAGAGGATTCCCAGCTTTAATTACAAAAAAATGAAATTGTAATAACAGAAACTTATCAAAGAATTAATTTGGACTGAAGTTTTTCAACTGAAGCAGTATACAAATACTGTAATAATAAAAAAAACATTGTAATCAATATTACAAAAATCTGGCACACTTTTTATTCCAGTCCTCTTAGAGAGCTTTATTAGGAGTTTGTGGATCAGGTGAATTCCACTTAGATCATCAGTTCAATCTGGATCATTAACCTAACTCATTTGGATTTATAGATTTAATTAGGCTTTGAATCACTTTGATTCAACTTTCAAAATTGAATTATTAAATCAAGCAAATCCAATTTGGAAAGCTGATTAAGTTTAGAAAAAGTCTTTCTGTACATGTACAAAAGGCTATCAAATCACCGCATCAATTTGGATACCACTGATTTATTCTGCTATTCAGTCTGAATTGAAAATTCAACTCACAAAGTTGATTCAGGCATTCCTTTAAAACATTATGTCTAGTTTTCTGGCATGAACACTTGACTTATTTATTTATTTCGTTTAGATTTTCATACTCCACTTCATACTACAATTTAATTTTTGACCTTAATCTTATTTTCATTATCAGTACTTGATTTGGGAAGTAACTAAGAATGAATTCATGTATTTGGGGAATCAAATCTACAAGATTTGGCCTACTGTTAACTTTAGGGTTGCAGGTAGAGATGTTACCTTTATGCTACAATCTGTTTTAAGTCAAAATAAGAAAATGCAGCAAGATTGGCCATACCAGCTATGGAAATTTTCTCATACTGAAAGGACTGTGTACCTTAAATGACAATTCCTTATTTTTTAAAAGAGGATTCTTTTCAAAAAGGCAAGTTTTGTGTTGGATGGACACAATTAACTGATCTGCTCTGGTTTCTTTAGAACATCAGCTTAACTTATTTTCATTCAACTGTTATCCTGATCCTATCCCATGAATAACTTAAATTCAATTGTCCAGTAACTGACTTTCACAAAATCTGACATAATTCTCCTTTCATTTTTAGTTTTTATAGATTCATGTTGGCAAGGATAATTATTAAACTAAAATGTCAGCACATTGGAAAAAAATAAAACATTCTCATTTTTACATTATTATTTATTCCAATATATTGGTTAAAGTCCCTGAGCAGACGCAGAGCAACCAGCAGAGTGGTCTCAAATATTTACCAAGACCATCTAAGTGGGGAAGAAGAGTCTCCATATGGTATTATATTCTTGGGCAAAGTATTAGAATATATGATGCCGTTTCAGTTCCGGATGTTTCTAGGCACATTTTTATTTGGCTTCAGTTCTTGGTGAATGATTAATGTGAAAAATGGGGCACAGACACTTTGTCTTTGATGCTTGTATTGGGCTTTTCAGGAGCTATTGACCCTGGATGCTTGACTGGGGGGGGGGATTTAGAGATAATTCTATTTAATTCTGGTATTCCTAATGGACAAGAGCTTTAAGTGGAGGCAATGAAGATGTAATTAGTTCAAGATGTCCCATAGTATTTTGTCAAATCATTTATACTATTTATAATTGTGAAACATCTGAAGAGGTAGCCCTGACCTTTGAAGTTCACAATCACAGTATGTTGGTGTCACTCAACTTTCATTCCTTCCCACCTGGAAATAAAGAGGTTTCCAAGTTCTCTAAATCAATGTCTGACGACAGCAGTGGACTAGAGGAGAAGAAGCAAACTGAAGCTTAACTTGGATAAAATAAAAGTTCTCCTGGAAAAGATTGTGGAATAGGTATTTCAATCTATCTTGAAAGGGGCTTAAACTTCTTTTCAAGGCCTGGATTTACAGTTTGGATATACTCTTGGATTAAATTCTGAACCAGAGCATCCCAATTTCATTGGAGGGCAACACTATTTTTGTAGAATCAACGTTATTTTACTAATTGCACCCATTCGTTGAAATATCATGCTTGGCCATAGTAACAGATATATTAGTTATAAGCCATCTTCAGCTCTGAAGCACAATCTCACCTTCCTTATACCAATGCACAATTTTTGCTTATTGTGGGTTTTTATTTTGCACAGAATAAATTCCACATGAAAGCCACAAGAGAGAGAAAAATAATCCAATAAATTCACTAGTGATAAAAGTGGCAACAACTCAGCTGGGGAAGAAAGGAACTAATTCTAGAAGCTTAAAATAAAGTCAGTAAGAAGCTAATATTATGTTAAATGATTTTTTTAAAATCCTTGAATGCAATATGAGTTTCTTTCTCACCAGACATTGCATTCTGAATTTGAAATAGCAATTAGCATTCACATTTTTCCACTCCTTCTCTCTCATACACACACACTCTCTTTCTTTAAAAAAAAACCTTGGGTAGAAATTGTACATCAATTTAAAATGTAATTATTCCACCATTATCTGTCAGAAATCATGGGGAAAATAAAAATAAAATCTCTCTATCCTCCATTATTTATAAGTGAACTTGGGAACAACCTGCCCCATTAGCTATTATTCATGCTGCTTCTGTGTGTTAAAAAAGTTCTCTCTTGAATGACTTCACTGTGAGGTCAGGAGCAAGCTGTTTGTTCTTAGCATGCTTTTGACAGCACAACCTCTGCATATCAACTGGAGCCACCTGCCTTGGCAAAGAGCCTGAATGACAATTCGGGAAGTCCCTGGATTGATTCATGACTCTCCCATAAACACAAAAGTGGCCTTAAGCAAGCTGTTTCTTCACTCAGACTAGGCCTCACATCCAGTACTGTTTATCCACTGAAACAATCAGTCCTGCTGCCACTCTAGCTTTTTTTAATTATTTTTTCATGTTTTCCCCACTGTAGATTTTAGCTTATAAACAGGATTGAGAAACTGGATCTATCTAAAGGACTGAATTCATACTCCCACACACTCTGTAGGTTGGATGACTTGTGATGCTAGACTTTCCATGCACCAAAAGTGGGGTAGAGTGGAGAAGGAGATTTGCCTCCAGCTATGCCTTAGCCACCCTTTTCTTGATTAAAATAAAGAATCTCAGTCTCCACTGGCAATACAAGCTGACACTAGAGCCCTTTTGGAGCCATCCCAGTCTAATTTTGGAGCGATTCCAGTCTCCATGGCAAAACAAGCTGGCATTGGCACCATTGGAGCTACTGCATGTGGAAAAAGTGTGGCAAACACTCAGCCTTATAAGCTTTGCTTATCTGATGCAGCTGTAGCAAAAATAGGAGAACATAATCTGGAATGACCAATGCTGTTTTTTTCTCCCAAGCACTGACTGTCATCTAAGCATCTACCCTCCTGGCCATTCATAATGTTTCCTTCATATTTGTTTCCTAATGAATATTGAAAGGCTAATTTATGTAATCCAATTCCTGAGATCATAGAAACCAGGGACTCCTTGTAACCATTGGCTGTTGAGTACAGTCCAGTGGCTGAGTTCACATAAAACAGTAAGCCATATGCCATGCTCCTGCTCATCTCTCTGTACCACCCTACCACTCCATTAGCAAAGTCATTTTTAGCAAATTAACGTACAAGCCAAAAGCTAACAAGTCTGCCCCGATGTAAAGAGTTGCAGATGATGTTACCCAATCAGTAATTTGCTGCTAATAGCAAGGGTGATTTTGTATCACTTTCCCCACTAATGAATCTCTCTTGTTCTGTCCTGGCATTGTGCATTAAAATTGTGATCTATTGCACAAAGATTAAATTAGTGTTGCACAGCCTGAGGGCTGAAGGATCAGCAGAGAAAGCCCAAAGCCAGTGCAGGAAACACATTCCCTCTAATTTTCTAGGAACCCCAAAGATCGTTTGGGCCTCTGAGAATCAAGAGTCGAAGCCACACACCCTTCCTATTTTTGTTACTTGTTTAGAGTCCCAATTTCTCCCCCTAGTCCTCTCCCCATACTGGATGTATGGTTCCAAAGAGCAGAGAGAATATTTGATTGCAGTAATTAGCTAATCAGCAACAGGCATAATTTCCCCCTGATTAATGCTTTGAATAATGATTACAGTCCTAACTGTAGGCAGTCCTCTTATCAGAGTCACTTTGAAAGCAGCTTTAAACAGATAGATCTGCACCTTCACAGATAAAATGGGAGAGGTCAGTCATTCTGCCCTTTGGAAAACTGTTTCTGCCTTTACTTTAGGGAAGGACAGTGGAAATCTAGAGGTGGGGGCTTCAGCCCTTTCTGTCATCCCCCTCCCCCACTGCAGTAGATGTTGTGATTCAAGGGAAAGGGGAGGGAGGCTAAAAAGTAGGGCATAGATGTTCTTCTGAGATGCTTTGCTTAGAAGTAGCAGCAAAGGGAAAAGACATTTGCCTATGAAGCTAAGCCTTGCAATCACTCTCCCCAACATTCCTTTAATTGTTCTGTTTAAGGGCATTGTGGTTTCATTTCATTTCATGACCATGAACCCTGGCCTTTTCAATAGTGACCATATTATATGGGCCAAAAAATATGATAAAACATTAAAAAAAAGCCCTTCAGGGGAGTGGGATTTTCAAGAGAATCACTCAATCCACTTTGGCTGCAGCCAAAAGTGATTTAGGAAATTCCTGGATGCTGAAACAGGGATAAGCAGATCTGCATCTATGGATTAGGCTTATCAGATCTGAATGACAAAAATATGAATGACCTCTCAATGGCTGAAGTGAGACACTTCTCTTTCTGCTGTCCTTAGTTATCCATATTTCTTCAGTTCAAACCTGGTAACCCCAGGATCACTGATAAAAGCTCTGAATGGTTTCAGTAAGTTTTTGCACAACTTTTTTTCACTCTTAAAAGAGTTTAAGAGTAATTTAAAAAATTACATCTGATAATTCATATCTGTTTCTGCAGATTTAAAAACAACTCGCGGAATTTGTTTTAATTTCACAGAAATTTGTCAAATTTAATTTCACAGAAATTTATTTGTCAACTCCCACCTGTTCCAGCTCATACATCAACCAATCCCCTTCAGTTAAATCTCTTTTTCTTCACTCATCATTACCTCTCTAGGTTACTGTAAATTCAAAATAAAATGAAAATAAGTGTGATATTGTTTGATGGTTGGCTTTTAAATATAGGTTGGAAAGTAAGGTGTGCCAGGGCAGGGTGGCTTATGATCTGTATCCTGATGGGTGTTTTGCATGTTTTTACAGCTAGTCATGTTATTTTCCCTGATATGGGTGTTTGCTAACTTTGCCATTATTTGTTACTTCTCTTTTTGTGTCTTCTGGTAATCTTAATTATTTATACTCTCTAAACTGCCCAAAGTTGTGTTTGTGATTGAGGCAGCCATTAAATTTGATTAAATAAAAAAAGGCAGAAGAAAACAGAAAAAGGATCAAATCCCAAGAGTTTTAGACTTCCTTTCTTTTGCTCTCCATTATAGGAATAACCAAGAATGGATTTTGTGTGCAAGGACTGAGAGATCCAGCCAGAGATGATATTCAGAACAGATTCCTGGCATTATTCCTCATTTAATTACTTCTAAAGGAATATTCTCTGCATTAGGGCCTGCTTGATGAACTGTGCGGTCTTTATAAAATCATTGTCATTAGCTGAAATAATAAGCCTAAGTTTGCCCATCTCAATTAAAAAAAAACATGTGGATTTTTATTAATGAAATTTATTTTAAAAATCATTTAAGGTAAAAAAAGAATTTATCATATGAAAACCAAAGAAAATAAATTATAGCAATAGTACCAGCTGCAAGCAAAATGCATTTTTAATCCCCCAAGGTATCTCAAAGGTCATCCTGTTCCAAATGAACTGGCCTAATTTGGATCTACTTTAATAATCATGTTGGAATGACTTGAAGTATGTCAACAGCATCTGAATATTCCCACTTTTGGTGACTGTATTTACTCTAGCAGTGATGGAAAAATAATTTTAAGTAAGCCAGTTAAAGTCAAGTCTACAGAAGAAGAAGCAAAGAAATGTCCTGGGATTTGAAAACAAGTAGAAAATCTCATATATGTTGATTTTCTTCCTTCTGGTCATTTGGATTGCTTTGCTTGTTCCAGCAGGGATCTAAAAAATGGATGCAGCAAGGAGCTGCTCAGTAACCTTTCATCAAACATTGACTTATCCTAAAAGAGAAATTGTCCATCTCTGCACAGGAAAGATATGTGACCTTTCAGCACAATGACATACAGCAAACCATGGGAATATAATTATTGACTGTTCATTCTCATATTATAAGATATGAGATTTAAAAGATGCAAAAAAGCCAATTTGGTGTAGTGGTTAAAGCATCAGGTTAGAAACCAGGAGACCATGAACTTTATTCCTGCCTTAGGCACAAAGCCAACTGGGTAATCTTGGGCCAGTCACTCTCTCTCTCAGCTCTAGGAAAAAAGCAATGGCGAACCATTTCTGAAATCTTGCCAAAAAAATTGCAGGGACTTGTCCAGACAATTGTCAAGAAAAAAGGCATACCTTTTTCATGTGTACACAGCCCTACTGGGGAAACTCCCACTATCTTTCTTGTAGTGTTAACATGTCTAAAATGGGAACTTGTCCCAGTGAGTGTAGAAAGAGATCTGGCTATGAGAACAGAGGAAGAATAAAGAAGGATTTTGCTACAGTTAAGATCTTGATAAGTATATTATTATGCTTCTGAATTAAATGACAGCATGTCAGGGATTTAAATTTAATGCAGCAAAAGATTTTCTGTAAACCTGTACCAGAATAATTGTATGAACAAAGTAAATAAATACTTGCTGTTATTTGAAACAAGGATTATGGAATTTTGTTGTGCTTTTTAATTCTGAACAGATTAACATATCATATCACACCACATCATCCTAGTTACAATTATTAGGTAAAGTGGCCAAGATATTGCCTATATCTATATTCTTAAATCAGAATCTTTAATAACTATTGGATATATGCTCAATCAAATAATTCAACCACACCAGTTCTATCTTCTAATAGTTATGGCAGCAAATCCAAAGGGAAGCTCATTTGCTTCAGCATTCAAGAATATTCATCTTTATTAATTAATTTTAAAATTTATTTATTTTTATTTATTTTTACATTTATATACCGCCCCATTCCGAAGACTCGGGGCGGTTTACAGCTTATA
>JANHFL010006061.1:87083-99404 GCA_032468155.1 Oxyrhabdium leporinum
ATCTATCTATCTATCTATCTATCTATCTATCTATCTATCTATCTATCTATCTATCTATCTATCTACCTATCTACCTACCTACCTACCTACCTACCATCTATCTACTGTGGTATCTATCTATCATCTATCAAATTTATATAGCTAATCATCTCACCAAAGGCAATTCTGGGTAGTGCACAACACTACCAGATATAAAACAACTGATAAAAAAAAATATAAAATTACATATTAAAAAGTAAATATTATACAAAGCAAATATACAAACCCTGAGCAAAAGGAATGGCTACCATAGCAATGGAGCTATCTAATCATCTCTTTCAAAAATCTAGCTACTGTAGTATCTCAGATTACTCAGATTATATTACAAATTACTATAGTAGATAAAAGACAATATTATAGCTAAGCACAGTTTGAGAGCTAAATAAAAACTTGATTACATACAGTTCCTGAACCTGTGCAGACAAATAAAAAATAGAACTGACTGACCACTAAACAGGAAACAGGGGAAAAAACAACACCTAACAGTGTTTCTTGGTTACTCTGCTTACCTACTTCTACCAAAGCAGCAGCAAAAAGCAAAACCTGTTACTTCCTTCAGTTGAATGTGTATGAGAGAGTATCAGAAGCCGCTGTGGCAGTGGTAAATTCTATTCTCCAAACTCAATTTACAGATTTCTGTTGCGTTGGTAACCTTGATTTTAAAAGCACTCCAAAATCTGTATCTCAAATAGCAGATACTCTGTATCTTTTGCCTCCATATATTCTGACACTTTATGTTACCAAGAGCCATGCCTCATTCATGGATGTGGATTCTGACTGAACCTGAGTGGTTGGAAGGCTGGTTGACTGTGAATGTCAGAGTTTGCAGCCTTCAGACTCTCTAATTGTCTGTCAAAGCTTTCCTATTCCTTCAGGCCCCACCTGTGTTAAGAACACTGACTGAAGGATGCTTTCTTGCCAGCTAGTGGGTGCTGGGGGGGTGGGTGGGAAGCAAAGCAGCAGAGCTGTGCCCTTTACACTGAAAATGGGTATCACTTGCTGGCATCTTAACCATGAAAAAGAGCCTGTGATACAATGCAAATAAGGCCTCTTCATCAGCCCCAAGCAGCAACAAGGGTATGTGCAGAGATGCTTAATACAGAGACTGTAAACAAGACTTGGCAAATATGAAAAGAATCCACATGACTTGACAATCCAACTCACTCAGCCCGCTGCCTTTTGGAAGCCTTAAGACTATGTTTCCATCACCTTAATCCTGTAAGGTGTTGTGGAAACTGTAGTCCAGAAAGTAAAAGACAGGCTTAGTCCTAATAAAAGTGTTGTGTTGAACAGAATGAAAACAAATAGAATCTCTGTCTACACTTTTACTTCCTGAGGAAGTGTCAGAAGAATAATCCTCTAGTTTGAAAAGCAGAAGTTGAACTCTGCATAAACCTTTGAGAAGCTGTACAAGAGAAAAGTAATTCATTACTGTGACTACCGCATATGAAGGGCAAAAAAATCTGCATAGGGTTTTCTTCCACTCTAAAGCCACTGCAGTATCGCCTGTTCCTTTAACCAAAGAAGTAGAGACTTGTGACATTTGAAGGGCTCTGAGCTTCATTAAATTATCTAGAAGAGAATTCTGTATTTAAGGTACATGTTTTTAGCGCATGGTCACAATCTTCTGCTTATAAGCTTTATTTTTGTCATAATGCCCTTGGTTCACCAAAAAGAACATTTGTTCCTCTGCAACTATTGAACTTATATTGAACTTGTATCAAGGCTGCAGCTGTGGAGGTAATCAATAATATTAAGTATCTGGAGGTGCAGATAACTAACAATCTGACTTGGTCTCTTCGTAAGTTATCTTCAGTAAAGTGTGCAAACCAGTGTTTGCATTTCCTGCGTCAGATGAGGACAGCACATCTTTCTCCTTTTGTCCTGGCCACTTTTTACAGAGGCACAATTGAGAGTGTTTTAACAAATTGCATCACTGTTTGGTTTGGTGACAGCAGTTCCTCAGATAGAAAGTCCATACAGAGAGTGGTAAGGACAGCTGAGAAGCATTGTCTCTAATAATGCTTTGAGCTCTAGGTACATAGCGCTTATAAACTGCTTATAATTGCTATGCGCTTAGAGCTAAAAAGCATTGTTAGAGACCCCACACACCCACTTCATGGTCTGTTTCTGTTGCTCCCCTCTGGAAAAAGGTTTCAAAGTATCTATAGCAGGACTACCAGATTCTGTAACAGCTTTGTTCCCTATACCATCCATCTGGTAAACTCGCAGGATTCTTTTTTTTGCCATGTATATGTATTTATTGGAACTAGACTGTGATGTTTCTCTGTGTCATATATGTATATGCATAATGATTATTTTTTGAGAGCTGAATGCAACAAAATTTCATTTTAATGTATGCTGATTGGTGTACATTTAAAGTGACAAAGTTTTTATTCTATTCTATTGTATCATTAGAGATCCTGGAGTGCATTGAAAATGTTGACATTTTACTACTTAAGGCTATTTACCTTGCTGTATTCAGAAATGGTAGTAATATGGTTACATCTATGGAGATTCTCAGTCATCCAGGTCATGGTTGTCCCAAAGATGCTTTTTAAAAAACAATTGAACTTTCTTGTTTTTTTTTCCTGGAAAACATTTCATTTTTCTTCCAACTTTCTCAGTTCTTCACATCTATTCATGTGGTACTTTGAGATAGGAACCATTGGAAACTCCCCCACCGCCAAAAGATGCAGCTTCACATTTTGTTTTAAGGCAGTAACTGGTTAACATGGTCCGACATGATTAAATATCTTGTGTCCTCTAAATGCTTTGGACTACAATTCCCATACCACAGACCATGCTGGAAAGGACTACATCCAGAGCTGTCAATTGCCTATCTTTGGCATGTGGAAGGTATCGGGTCAGAAACCTAGAGAGCATCAAATCAGAAACTAGTCATTCATCTGATAGCTTGCAGAAGGCCAGTTTTTTATCTTCTATCCTTTCAATCTGTATGATTTAATGCACATAAACAAACACAAGAACACACACAGACACACAAGGTTCTTAAAGTCAAGGTTGCTCTGTCTATATTTTTTAGTGAAGGGATAAGAGAGATCATAGCAGCTGTTGCTCTTGCAAATAGGGAGTTCTCCGGAAAAAAACAACCCTCCAAGGAATCTTTGTTTTATGGAATTTATATCCGGGCCATTCTAGATAAAATTTGGAGGCAGCTACTATAAATTTACAGCCCTGCTCTGAGCTGCCTGCATTCCAAACTGCTATTTTGCTTGCTCATTCTTTATTGTGTCAACTTGTAAAATAATTCTGCTTAAGAGGGGAAAAAAAGCCCAGGCAGAAAAGATGACAGGCATCAAAGTCCCACTGCCTTAGTGGCACAGATTTTCTTTATAATCTAAGCAATAGGAAAAAAAAATCTCTTTTTATCATTATCTTTAATCTCAGCCTTCTCTATAGAAGATGAGAAGGGATGATTGAGCAGATGTCCATATGTGTTAAAATTGACTGTGTTCAGAAACGTTGAGTAACAGCATTAAAAAAAACTTAATCTATCCAGAGGTTAAGGGCTTTTAAACACTTTTGCTAAGGCCTATTTTACACTCAAAATGGCAGCTTTGTCCTACTTGGAATTCCATGCTTAAACCAAACCATTTTTAAAAACTGATGTTGCAGGCTGTCTTTCTCCCCTCACTGAAATTAGTGTCAGGGAGCAACTTTACCAGTTTTTGTCAGATTTAACAGATTAACAGAGTTGCCATGCCTACCTAGTCACATGACCACCTAGCTACGCCCACCGAGTCACATGGCCACCCAGCCACATGGCCACCCAGCCACGTCCACCCAGCCAGTCATTAGGGCAAAGAACCTGTTGCTAAAAAATTTGAAGCCCACCCTGGGGCCAGCGGTTTCATATAGTTGCTAAAAAGGAGCATAGAGAGTACTGAGCCCTGCAGCACCCACATAGGAGTGGCCAGGGGCTGAACCTCTTGCCCCTTATTAACACCGATTAGAATCAGCCATGGAGAAAGGAACCAAACCAGTGCAACACTGCACCACCCAGTCCCAAATTCCGCAGCTGGTCCAAAATGATACCATGGATGATGATACTGAAAGTCACCAAGAGGTCAAGGAGAACGAAGATAATTGCACTTTCCTTAGATAATCCCACTCTTACCAATGATCATCAACAAGCGCAACCAATGCCATTCCCATTCCAATGACCAGGCCTGAAACTTGACTGAAAGGGGTCTAGATAATCCCTTTCATTCAAGATCCTTTGGAGCTGAAATGCAACCACTTTTTCCATGTCCTTCCCATTCTAGGGAAATTGGATGAAAAATGTCTTGTATGGTGGGATCTAATGATGGCTTCTTAAAGTAGGGTAGGACCACAGCCTCCTTAAAAGTTGTTGGAAACACACACATCCTCCTGCAGTGATGCATTAATCACTTCATGCACCCTCTGGGAATTCACTGTCCTGGAACCTTTCAATAACCACGAGGAACGAGGATCTAATAAACAAGTAGTTGCACTAACAGCCTTGAGGACCCTGTCTACTTCCTCAGGTCCATCAGGATCAATCAGCTCCCAGATAACAGGGTAAGTCCATCTCTTGGGCATCTGTAATATCTTGGGTGTCTCAGAAGCTGAAACTGCTGCTGGCCCAAACAATGGTTGCTAATAGATACTGTAGCTGTAAATATTGCGGTTCTGCATAAAATGAATTTAGAATGGGAAAAAGGATTGAATCTTTTTAAAAAGATATTACATGCCATAGCTTTCTAACCAATGTAATAGATTCCAAAGATACTAGAGACCTACTATATTTAGATCTTTACCATCCATCCAACAAAAGATGCTATGCATATGTATTCCAAAGTTGCCCAAATCAAAAAAAATAATACCAATTCTTGGCTTCTAGTATTTATTACATGACAACAGGTTAGCTTGATGATATCATTCCAGATTTGAAAAACTGAATCCTTCCTCACTAATTGGTAATTGCATTTTCCATAAAGATATTTTTGGAATAAAGGAAACCCATAAAACATTCTAAACAAAAAGTTTAGGAAAAAAAAATTTTGAAAATATTTTCCAGCTACTTGAACAAGTATGCCTTCCTGCTTATAAATTAATCTGGGAATGATATTCATTTTGAAAGCATTCACTTTACTCAAAGGATAAGGTTTAATGACTCCCATATATCCATATCTAAAGAAACCTTTCTATATATTTTATTTCTATTACGTGTAACTGAGTTATACCTTTCAGCATATATTAAATGTGTATGTGTATGCTGAAAGATATAACTCAGTAACAGGCAGCTTTAAATTAGGCTCTCAATATTTGGTTCTATTTGAAGATAGAGATGGAGTACTATCTAGTTTAGTGACAATAATATGAATATGAAATATAGATTGTCCTCGATCCTTAAACTATAACAATAATAACAAAACAAAACATTTCATCATGTACCGTGATCTAATAGTATTTGAATGAAAATTAATTTTATTACAAGCATCTGGTTTTCAAATTCTGATAGTTTTGTATTATTTTATACTAAAGTTTAGCAAATAAGAAGTTTGACTCTGGTACTTTGCAAAGGATGCTCCAGAACAAAACACCAAATTCCCAAATTCAGAAACCAACTGTAAATTAGCATAATGTGTGACTTATCAAACCTAAAGTGGTGCACAGAGGCTCAGGTAGATTCTGTTAGATCTAATAGACCACAAGTTACACAGGCCTATTTGTAATATTTTTTACAAACATTATAAACAGCAAGTGCATAACACAGACCGTCAAACATACAGGAAACAGCCATTGTAGAAAAAAAAAGTTAAACTCAAGCCTTAATCAAGTGATTTAAATACATAGAAAAGGGCATTTTTTTTCTCCTTTGTTGGGAAGATGTGGGAAAGATTCTGATCTGGATTATAACATGTTGGACCTATCAGGCTAAACGGAGTCTTTTTTCATCTATTATGCATGATAGTAGGAAAGAACTCATTGCTGCCCATGGGAGATATTTTAAAAGCAGTGGGAAAAACTGCAGAAAGGGGCTAACTACGACCCTGATTAGCTATTTATTAAAGAAAAAATGAACAGTGGATGTTACTATGCCAGGGGTCTCCAACCCCTGGGCCGTGGCCCACTATCAGGCTGTGGTCTACTTGGAACTGGGCCCTGTGAGTGGTGGGCCAGCATGCATGTATGCAGTTCAACTAGTATGAGCAGCAGGCTGGTGCGTGCACGTGCAGCTCAACTTGCCCGAGAGGATGGCCGCCACTTGCGTGGACCAGTTCCCCTTTCCCTTCCTCACCGAGCTGCTAAGCCATAAAAGTTGGGGACCTCTGTACTATGCAATCCTCTGTGTAGTGGGCTGTCTCCATTAGAAAAAAAGATAATAGATGTGAATCTGGTCCTTCAGATGTTTGTTTATCCATCAAAAATTACAAATTCGAACAAAAAAACTAAAATGTGACAGGTGTAATAAGAACATTAGTGCACTTATGCACTCTCCCTTAGGAACCTCTTAAATGTAGGATGAGGTCCACAGAAGTTAAGTTGGAATTAAACTGTGAACATTAGTAGCTGGGATAATTGAATCGGGTAAGATATTCCAGACTTTGACAACTCTGTTACAAAAATCAATTTTTTTTTACAATCAATTTAAAGCTATTGCTGATTAAATCTCCCAGCATTCCTCACCATGGTTCATGCTAGCCAATAATTCCCAAGTAATTCTCGGGAACTGTAGTTTAGCAAAATCTGGAGGGCCATCCTGCATGCTCCTCAAAAGTTTTTAAGCAATGCAAAAGTTATCTTTTCTGTTTCTAGCAACTGCTATATACAAAGGAAAAATGTCTCTCTGAACTTTGTTTCTAAAAGCTTTGTTGATAGACCTATCCTCCATTAATTTATCTAATGGTCATTTAATATAATCACTACAGGCTGTGCTTCACTTGATCATTTTTCATAATATTTAAAATATGGATCTTTATAATATTCATAATATTTACAAAATAGAAATAAAGTGGATAAAGTGTTCGGCACAGCTGTATGAGGATTATGACAAACAGATTACACAGAGAGATATATGTTCTGCACACTCATAATCGGATCAGGTAATGGACTTCTAAAAGTGTCACTGGAGCAAAGGAATACATTATTGGTTATTCACACACTTTTACCATTCTAGTCAATTTCCTAAACTGGGCTGAAATGAAACACCATTTATTTTACTGTAGGATGGAAGAGCAGGCTGCTTGAAAAAAAATTGCACAACTCTGTGCCGCCTTCTGATCCTCCACTTTAAGCCTTTTCCCCAGTGCAGCTTCTCCCAAGGCAGAGCTGTCAGTAAAGATGCAACTTTGACAGAAGTGTGGGAGGAGAGGGAAGGAGAAGGGAGGAGACACCCATTCTGGAACTCTGTAGCCACCAGCACAGGGCTCAGTCCAATCAAAAGAAGGTCTCTTTCCTTCAGGAGTGGACCATACAAAAGAGAGGAAAAGAAATCTAGCAGCCCAGTAAAACAAAGCACAGTGTAAAAATTGTGCAAGCGATCTACATATTGGCTGGTTACAGGAAAAATATTCCAGAGAGGAGGAACTTAAGACAGCTTTAGAAAGACATGATACATACTAGCAATAGTATAGATCACATTATATAGATAATTGTAATAGAATAGCAGGTAATAGTAATACTACAGTATATTAAATAGTAGTGCTATATAATATAAATACTGTCATAATATAGTAATTGAAGAGTAATAGTATAGAGTATATCAATAGTAATAGCACACAGGCAGCAAATGAACAAGTACTCACATAACAAGTAAGCACTCACATAACATTTATATCTTTGCTTTTACAAAATAAAACATCTGTTCAAACCTTATAAGGAGATATAAAGAAATCACCTGTCCTAAGAGCAGTGCTTTTGTATCTGTCTTGAGTAGGGATCAGTTCAATCGGGCGTGGTTTAAAAAAAGAACCCATGACAGTTTTGTTTGCTTTTTAATAAGTTTTTTTTTTCCTTTGGTTCAACTATGTCCATTTGTTGGAGATTGCCTGGACAAATCCCTGAAATTTTCTTTGCAATTTTTTTTTTAACAGAATAACAGAGCTGGAAGGGATTTTTTTTCCCCAGAAGATCTAGGGCTGTGACAAAATGACTGGCCCAAGGTCATCCAGCTGGCTTTCTGCCTAGGCGGGACTCCTTCCTGTGCCATATTCGTCATCGGACATTGGCGATCATGTTGTTCATCCTATTTTTATCAACTGCCACACGAAAACTGTGGGACTCACAATGTCTCAGATTCTAGCCTGATGCCTTAACCACTACACCAAACTGGCTCTCTTTTATAAGTATACTGTATCATTAAATACATCTCCAGGGTACCTATCTGGAACAAGGTCAAAGGAGAACGCTTATGCCTGCAAGAGGTCCAGAGAAGAAGCTCAGCATGTAACTACCTGGGAAAGTGCTCTTTATTCCATTGGATGTAATCAACAATATTCTAACTACCAAGGAAACCTATGGATCCAACTATAGAAGAAAGGATGAAAATAAATGACTGTAAAGCTTTTCCAAAGAACCTGCCCAGCCAAAGTCCAACTCTGAGAGAAGTCAAAGTACTTTGTTTAACAGATACTAACAATAATTCCTCACAGTAGCCCTGCATGTGATCTCCTGGCTCCTCCACACCCAGAAGAGACTTGGTTACCGAAAACAGGGCTATTAGTCTTTGCAGACATCATAAGAGAGGTAGATTTCCAACAGCCACAAAATAAATCCTAATGAAGGCTCTTACCTGTGCTCAGCTAATTTCATTTTTTGTCTTCCTCCAGAGACATTCTAGGTTCTCTTGTTTGCCTCATCCCTCAGAATTCCCTAGCAAACCATGATATACTAGGACAGTGTTTCTGAAAGGGTGCTCTAAGACCCTCTCAAGGAATCTGCAAAATCAAAATTATTTGCTAGATACTGAAAATATTTGCTAAAATTTGAAACAATGTCATTTTTCTCATTTTTTATTTGTTAAAATATACTTTTCATGAGAAATATTTTGTTTGTTAATACCTTGCTCAATAAATATTCTATGAATGCATCGATTTTAACTTTAGTACAGTAAGTATTAATACATATTATAACCTACACAAACAAAAACTCTTTGGGGGTCCTCCATAATTTTTAAAAGTGAGAAGCGATGTTGAGAGCAAAAAGTTTAAGAAATGGTGCTCAAGGAAACCTGCATGCACTGAGTCTGCACAGGTATGATCTGATCCAAGCCTCTTCCACATTCTCGTTTCAAGGACCTCAGCCAACTGCATATCACAACTTTAGGAAACCTCTACGTTTCTTCTGAATCCGTACTGGGTCCACCTAATCCCTGGGATGGATGGATCAAATACACTCTCTCCTCATTTAATGACCACAATCCAGTCCTTTAATTGGAAGTGAAATGGCCACTAAGCAAACACATGATACAAAGACAGATGCTGCAAAGATCACTGGCTACTACCCTCTCGTTCAAATAAAGTTCTCTTGTATAGTTGTGCCAGCATTACTCTTAGTCCAATATACAGTTGTCAGGCGCACAAAATCTAGTTGCAAATGCACACATTGGTCAGTATTTTTTTAAAAATTTACCATTATATTTGCAAATGGTCACCAAACAAGATGGCTGATAACCAAGGAGTGGCTATAGGCTTTGGTTCTCTGCGGGGAGGAGCTATTGTGAAAAACTCCAGGGCCAAGAGGGAGTGGCAAGGGACTGATACTTATGCCACCAAATCCCCACTTACATCATTCTTCTCCCCATAATATCCCATCAACCCTAAAGTAAATGGACCCATCCAGATACAAGTAGTCCTTGACTTATCACTTAGACATGGTTCAAAGTTGAGGCAGACCCTCAAAAGCTATTTACAACCTGGTTCTGAAATTATAGGCACTGTCGCACCCTGCAGTCATTCACCCTTACAACTGACCACAGAAACGCTCTCCCCCAATCTCCCCCCTCCACCCCAACTGGATCCCCACAGCTGGCTTTAGGCCTACTTCTCACCTCACCAAGTCCCACACCCTCCTCCTCATCTTTTGAAGACCTCTGGAACTCATGTTAGGAAGGGAGGCAGGCTGTTCCATTCCTGGGCCATGTGGCACAATCCCGCAAGCAGCCGCCATTTTCAGGATTGCAGCATGGAATTGTGACCACTCTGAAAATAGTTGCTGTTTCCAGGATTGCGCCATGAGGCCCAGGAATGGAGCAGCCTGCCATTTGGCCAACATTTCCCTAACCCGAGTTCCAGTGATCTTCAAATGGTAAATGCATAATGGGGTTGATGGGGTGAGGAGGGTGTGGGGCCTGGTGGGATGGGAAGCAGGCCTAAGGCCTACGGGGATCCTGAGGGGAGGAGGCCTATGCTGCTAGGGTCCCAGGGCCTTCCTCATGAGGTATTCCATGCGCCACTTAATGGCCTATGTGTTCCTTTAAATGGGACAAACAGGGATGGTTGGTTGTGAGACAATCACATGACAGCTTCACTTAATGGCCATCATAACTATGGATCATAATGGGCAAGCTCCATTATGGTTGTCTATTGAGGACTATTGTACTCAGAGGCAAGTAGGGATATGCAGGCACAAAACCTGGTTCTGTCCAACATTTAACACCTCCACCTATGTAAACTCTTCTTCCCCACCATTGTTTTGGATGTCTTAAGAGTAGTTTTTTTCATGAGTCCATGAAAATCTGCCCTAAGAATTAGACAGGCGCCTAAGCAGAAATAGCAGATGCTGATACTGTCATTATGACATTTCAACAGTTTTTCTTATTAAAAATGTAGCAGATACCTCTCTCTCCCTCTCTCCCTCTCTTTCTCCCCCCTCCTCTCATAAATCTACTTGCTAGATCCCAGCAGTCACAGCTCAGTTTAAACAGCTGTGTATCATATTTCAACAATTTGATGGCATAAATTTCCCCACTTGAGTGGCAATTAAGATGTTCTCAGTGGAGTTAAAGAGTGGAGTTAAACAGTATTCTTCCTTGTTGCAAAATTTTTATTGGTATCCAGCAGATCAAACCTGTGTAACATTCTGGTTGCTGTCAAGGGATCCAGTTATACATATTCCATCAATGCTGGAGTATCTGCTAATATATTAATAATATATTAATAATAACCATTATGTTAATAATTATATATTAATATATAATATATTAATAATAACCATTAATACATGGTTATGTATTCATAAATTTTATATCATTCAGGGGATGGCAACCATTGATCTGCACATTATAAACGAAGCCCTCAAAAAAGGCCTCTTAATCTTGGCAAGTAATCTAAATGCATAGATTGATAAATTGTGACTTGATAGGAAGAAGTCAAGTAAAAATATAGAAGACCAGCAGTCTGAAGTCAGAAACCCTATTAATGTGGTGACAAAAACTATTTGCATTCACAGAGACAAAAGATGGTGCCACAAATAGATGAGGGATGACAGCATTGATTTGATACAAGATGGATCTGCAAAAAGATGAAAAGCTTGCAAATGCAACAAAAAGCAAAAAAAGAACTGACAAAACAAATCTCCAAAAAGATGAAAAGTGAAAAACAGTCCTTTGGGGGATGGCGCAGCTGCAGAGATGGAGACCACAGGTAGGCATGGTAACCAATGGACACACTTTTCAATCATGAAAGCACTGTCAAGCATAGGCAGTTCAGTAGGACCATCCATCTCAGTACCATAGCAAGTTGCTAAAATGACAGTTGAGTGTTACAATGCTGGAAACAGGACGTTTTTGTACATTTAAATTGTTATCCATCCACCGTACTGAATCAAACACTAAGTGATCCACTGTGATCCTTTAAGATTGCTTCAGCTGTTAAACAACTTAAAAGTAGCAATGCTGCAGAATCTGATCAAATTATGATGGAGATACTGAAGATAGAAGGGCCTGTAGTGGTACATTATATTTACAAGTTATTCTCAATGGCATGGAAAGAGGAACATGTTGTGCTTGACTGGAAACTGTTTAAAAAAACAATCACAAGGTCAGCCTATAACCAACAAAGAATCCTCCACCCAGGAAGAACAATGTGGTTTTAGACTAGGCCATGCTGCGTGGACCAGATTTTCACTGTCATGCAAGCATTTTATTTTATTTATTTTTATTTTATTTTTGTATTTATATACTGCCCCATTCCGAAGACTCGGGGCGGTTCACAGCTTTATTTAAAACAATGCAAAATACAGATTTAAAATTAATTAAAAAGAATTAAATTTTTGGCTGTGACCCGTTTAAAA
>JANHFL010006063.1:10122-22098 GCA_032468155.1 Oxyrhabdium leporinum
TTGCAGTTGTGAACCGCCCCGAGTCCTCGGAATGGGGCGGTATATAAATTCAAATAAACTAAACTAAACTAAACTAAACAGTCCTACAATCTACCATGGAAATAGTGACATCTTGAGGAGAGAGCTACAGTGCCATCTCTTGCCTTAAAATTCTAGCAATATCATAAAAAATGCAGTCTACATAACATGTATTGATCTGTTGTGGAACATTAGTGTACTCTGATCAATTTGCATTTTAAACATGAATCTAAAAGAGTGAATGGTGGGAATCTATTTTAAAGCAAACCGTTTAAGTTAACTTTCAAGGAAGGCTTCAGAAGTCCCATAGGTGTTTTTTTCTTCAAAAGCAAAGGTGCTTTATTTATTTATTTATTTATTTTTGGGGGGGAAGCACCTTTGGGACAGCCATGACCTGGATGACTGAAAATCTCTATGGACTATTTGTTTCAGAAGATAGAAGGAGAACCAAATTCAAAGATTGTGGTGGTAAAATTGCACCAATTTTATTAGAATGGTTCCAAGAACTTAGAGGAATGAGATAAGCATCAATTAACACTTCCATAAGTATTATTCTTCTACACATCCATGAAGAGATCAGTTTTATTTCCTGATTGTTTCCACTTCTTCAAGGAATTCAGAAAAAGTTGTAAAGGAACTCTCCTTCGATATTTATGGGAGTAAAATGTGGGGAAGGGGGAACCAGGAAGCAGATCTTTTCAGCAACTGTCTCATCCTTATGGAACATGTTATTCATTGATATCTGTTGGACTCCCGTATTACTATATTCTCATACAGCTATCTCTTTAAAAGAGCATGTGTGTTTTTGCTATTTCTTATTTTATATTATCATATCTATCTTATGATGACTGTTGTTATTTAATGAGTTTTTATTTAGTTGTTATGTGCCAAGATGCAAATGTTGGTAAATAAATACACCAATATGAATCTCATAACAGAAAGCAAACAATTATGTGAAATATGCCTATAGGTATATGCTCATACCTATAGATCTTATGGTTCATGTTTTAAAGCAAGATTTTCAGGTATCAAATATATCTGCTTACAAGCAATCTGTGAATGTAATGAAATGTATTTTCTATAGGCCTACTTAATAGATACTCATTTTCATTCCTTATATTTTTATACTACTATACATATATATCTTTCAGAACAATCCGGTATTTTTCATGACATACCTATCGTAAATACACCCATTCCACAACCTTTACATTTACACCTATTCAAACAATCTTTACATTTAAGTTGGGAAATTTATATTGAAAAAGCATAAAATTGGGGAAAAAATAACAATAGTCTTTTTGGGGAAAAAAACACACTATGATGAATACAAAGTCACTACATGTCAAAAGAAATAGGAAACACAATAATTTAAGGCAACTTAATGTAAGTATAGCAAATTGTGAGGCTTCCAGGGTAGAAGTCCCAATTATCTTTTCCCGGGGGTTCTGACCATCTTAATACTCTAGCCTAGACCCACCTTTAGCATTTGAATAATGCCTTAGTAGTTCTTACTACAACTCTCATTCCTATCGGCTACTTCCTACTTCCATGTTCTATGACACATGTGGCTATCATACCTTATGCTGTCGCTAGTCAAAATTTAAAAAAAAAATGAAATACTTTCAAGAATGCTATCTCCTGACTATATAGTATGCAGGTATGGTAATTAGAGAATATCAACCAATTAACCAATTCCACAAGAGAGAAACAAAGCCAAATTTGTCAAAGGGGAATCATTTGCTTGCTTTAAAAAAAGCAAGCAAACTTTTAGAGTTTGAAAGAAAATTACTGTGAATAGGACTAACTAGTTCATAGTAGCGCTAGTGTAACTGCTATTGTTGTTTGTTGTTTGTTTATGTTATAATTGTCTACTCCTTAAATATTTTGTGACAATATAAGTACTACATTGAAATAATGCTTAGAGCCAATTGCAATTGCAATTGGCCTATACATCTAAGTAAATAAGTAATAACAATAGACTAGCTAGCAAATCAGTTTAAAAAAATATAGCACTGTGGATAGACAACAAGATGCTACTGATCTACTGGAGAATCTGCAGAAAGATTCTAGAGAGTTTTCAAATTAACATAACAAGTCTCAAGAAGATTTCCAAAGAAAAAACAAAAACCCCTGAATATCACCTGAAGTATGAATAAAGGCTGAAATTATACTCTGTTCCATTACTTTTACAGAAAAATAAAGATCACAAAAATGTACATTACACTGCAAATAGAAATTTAACATCACCAAAATCTCTAGTTATGTTTTTACCAGCGTTTACAGAAATTAAAGATTTCTTGAAACAGGATGCTCCACTTCCTATCTAGTCAATCATCCCATCCTTTCTATCATTTACCTAAGGTTCTGGGCAAATGGAAACCCCTTTCTTTACTCCGAATCTTCCCTTTGAATTCAGTGGAGCTCTACTCTTTATTTTACAATCCAAAACATTTCATTCTTAGCAGAAAAAGGGTCTGGGATAATTTGACCACAAGAGTACTGTCCTACTCAGGAGGATGTGAATTTTTCAGCTAAGTCTGCAATCTGCCATGCAAGGTATTTTCATAAAGCAATCTTAATGAAATGATTGCATTTGAAACCTCATCTATTTTTTTTTTTAAATATTCAGCTGCCATTCCTCTTAAAGGCATTGGCCTGAATCTGATACACATGAAATCATGAAAAACAATGTCTGAAAGAGTAGCTATATTTGGCAAGTTGGTCTTGAATACTGTGCTGTTCAAATTCATTCACAGGACACAGCCGCAAGCTAAAATGGAACTCAAAGGAAAGTCTAAATTTAAAAGTGAAAAATGTGATCTTTTCTTTTTTTAAAAAAAAGAGTCATATTTAATTTCAGCATTTCATTAATGCACAGATTGCATTCATAAGTAAATATCTTTGATGCCTGAAAACTTTGGTTTCGAACGTGAATCATAAGATCTATGCAAACGGGAAGGGATCTTACCAAAAGCATAGATGAACTTGTAAGTCTTTGGCTAGAATACGAGGTTCATGAAAGAACCCTGGTGCCTAAATGTTCTTTCATGGTTCATAAGTATAAATCCTGCAGGTCCTAAACATTCCTTTTCACACTCATGTTAAACTCAAACCACACACAGTTTATGAAGTCAATTCAGAATGAACAGATGACTCACACAATTTGAAACAAAAGTGGATTCGGTGATATAGGAATGCAGAATTAACAAATCATGGGAAACCAAGCAATGACAACTTTCACTTGGACAAATCACTGTATGTCCCCTAATGGCGGGAGGTGGTACATAATAAGTCAATAGAAAAGCAATCCCAAAAAACAGGCCAAGCAATTTCTAAGTACTTAGCATAATGATGGGATAGGAAGACTAAGTTAAGAAATAATGAACAGAAGGAAAATAATACAGTAGTAGCAAAATAGTTCCAAGGAAAGCAAATAATTAATAGTATTATGGAAAAGGCCATCTCAAGGTAATAACCTTATCTTCAAGTAACACTTTTCTGGATGATACTATTATACATGTAACACACAACTATCAATTCCAGAAATCCACCAAGCAAAACCAGGTATATTTGTCCCCTGGGATAACGTTATCCCCATTCAGGAAGTGCTTGGTAACTCCTGGGAACCACTGGGGTACATCTTAAAACAGGCATAAGATTATTTAAAAAACCCACCCTCCTGACCCCCTGCCTTAAATGCGAGCAAACACCCTTGCTTCATGTTGAGTGGCCATCATTTTTCCACTAACCATAGTTCTCATCTGCCCACCCAACCCCATCTCTTGTAAGCATAGACTATTCCCCATGCTAATCCATAGATAAAATTAGCTATACTGTAGCTTGGCATGTTCTATGAATCCAGCCACTATGCTCCCCAGTTGTGGTGAGTTTGGATTTCTGAGACATGGATGAAAGATTATATCTCACTTTAAGGATCCTGGAAACTAATCAAGGAGGGAACCAACCTAGAACTAAGGAGAAATTTCCTGACAGATTACTTGCCTCCAGAAGTTGTAAATGCTCCAACACTGGAAGTTTTTAATAAGAGATTGGATAACCATTTGTCCGAAATGGTATAGGGTTTTCTGCTTGACTAGGGGGTTTGACTAGAAGTCCTCTATTATTCTGTTACCCTGGTGCTGTATATGCATCTGGGATGTGCTACCATCCTCTTATTGTAGAAGGTTTGTGGAGTTATCTGATTGACTAGCTTCTGAAAAAATGTCAAGAAAAGGCAAGACCTGTGACTCTGAGTTGGTATTAAATTTTGAGAACGATGCCATTGCCAATTAATGCTTTCAAGAATTCGGCTTATTTCCTTTTGCATATTTTGAGTAATATGCAAATGTATGCAAAGCACCATGTGCTTTTTTTTCCCCCATCCTAAACTAAATACAGTTAATAAATACTCCCAAATGCTTGCAAAGCCAAGTAACATAGTTCGGCAAACTCCAGACTTCAGCTAAAACAAAACAAAACAACAACAACAATAACATCACAATTATGTACATGCCTCGGCAGCTCCCTTGTGTTCATTGTATGTGCTCCTCCTGTGACTTATGCTTGGCAGTCAAATACTCTCACAAAAAGAGCGTCAACTTTTTGGTGGGGACAAAAAAAAACTTTGGGTGATTATAATATTTCTACATTTATATTCCATCACATCAGTATTAAAGGCTTTCTGTTACCGGGCTTCTGGGGATAAAAAGCTAAAATGCTTTTGCTCACAGGTGCATTAAATCCTATTAAACAGTCTTCCTTATAGCACATACCTCATTACTGCATACAAAGGCTTGGATTATAAAATGAAGGTGAAGGGTATAAAGCAAGATTTGATATTACTCGGTGTGCATATGCTGAAGTCATTAGGTTTTTGCAGTGCACTCAGATGATAGTGGGTTTCACGTTCTTAGGGAGTCACTTTTAGTAGTCAGTACTTCTGGGTCAAGTATTCTGACACGAGGGGTGATGTGTCTCAATACAGGGGATGAGAAAACTTCTTTAAGCAGCTTTTCACAATGACAAGTGCACTTCCCTCCACAGCTTTATTATGAAATATAAGCATCAGGTCACAGAACAGTCCACGGTATAGAGATCAAATAAAATTAAACTAAACTTGGGGAAAAAAAAGATTTAAGGATAAATTAGGTGATTTAAACATTTTCCGTTAAGCTTATACAAAATCCCCTAGATATAAAATCCTGCATAATGCTCTTCTGGATTTATAGTTGGCATATTAACGTTTAACCCTTTCGGAGCCGGAGACCCTTTTGAAGGAAAATGCCCTGCTAGTCATTCACATAAACAGCTACCTCTAGCCTTCAAATCAATTGGCGAGGAATTATCCCCAACCACCCCCCCCCCACAACGTTGAGAGAGGGGGCTTAAAATCTGCCTGCATGGAGCAAAAGAAATTGGATCGCATCGGAGCGAGGAGTTAAAAATAGAAGAGAAAGCTCCTGAACTGACTGGTCATTAGCCCTGATATATCTTCATCATCACCATCATCATCATCGTCATCATCATTTTAAAAATCTGATGTTCCCCCATCGCTTGTATTATTCGAGGAGTTTCTTGTGTTCTTGGGTGTCAGATGGGAAACTGATGAGTGTATTTCCGGTGAAGACAGTAAGCGGATGTTAACTTCCCACTGAGAGAATTTCTCCAGGTCGAATAGAAAATGTTCTACTAATCATCCACCCCATGAAAGTGCCAGCTGCGGTCCATGCTAGGATTATCATTCTCACAGACCTCTTACTGAGCTTTTAGCTAAATGAAAAATCTGCCGTAGCCGAGGGAGAAGGCATCGAGCAGATAAGAAAGAACACTGTTTACTGAGAAGCTGTGCTGGTGCAAATAGAACAGGTTTTTCTTGTGATGTAAAAATTATAAGGAAAGCATTAGATTGGGGGATTTTTTTCCCCCCTTCTTAAAAAAAAGAAGAAGAAATCAATGTATTTACACGTTTCATTTGCAGCGGTTTTATGGGCTCATTAATTTAACATTTCTCTTCCACCTTTTTTCCTAAGGGTGTCTTGTGATTTGTTATTCCAAAATGGGGAGACATTTGCTTACATACTGTAAATTGCCATTTTGTGAAATCCCCCCCCCACACACATACACACCAAAGTTTTGAAGTACAGAGTCAAGAGGGATTTTTTTCTGCTTCCTTTTTAAAATGTATCTTTATAGTCTCAATCACCTCCAAGATAACAAGAGTTAAAATTGATTTCAAAACAGTCATCTGTCACTGCAGAATAAAAGAATCTGGCCATAACATAAGGATAATCTGACACACCAGCATCTCTTTCCCTAAAATACTGTGCATGCGTGTACACACACACACACATATATAGTCATCCAGAGTTTTAATGGAAGCCTCCTTTTAATTTTAACTTTTAACACAACTTTTAACTTCTAATTTTAACACAAAATATTTTAATTCTTACTATTTTCTGTGTCCAGAGCATCATCAAACATCTAACTGGCTTGCTTGTATTTAAAGCCACAATTCCAGATTGTAAAAAAACAAAGTGTTAGCTTGATCTGTTGATTAGATAGATCCTTTCAATCAATTATTTTATCAGTTTAATTTCATGGTGTTTTAATAACCAGGTAGCACAAGAAGACAAAGTGCAATGGCAGAGGGTCAAAATTAGCTTTAGATTAATAATTAGCTCATGAAGTTACTTAATAACTATTTTGGTGATATCCTTATTTCCTTTATAGTGCTGATCTAATTACTGTACTATGTAAAAGCAGACAAAGGAAATGTGCAGTTATGATTTATGAAGAAGCACATTGACCTTTTCTGACTTATATACCTTTGTTGGTGTCACTGGTGCAATCAAACTCTAGGAAATGATGAAAGTACTGCTGGCATTTTTATTTCCAATAAAAATGGAATTACCCAACCATTTATTAAGAATCTTTTGGAAGAAGACTTGCAGTGTTCTCATCCTTTAAATCTTTTAAGCTTCAATTTTTTTTGTAGCATAGGCCTTGGGTTCCCTTCTGTTTAGCAAGATTTGTGAACAGCAATCCAAAAACTTTACTCTGACTTTGAAGCCTTGAAGAATAATAGCCATTACAAAAAATTATAATAGTAATAATAATAATAATAATAATAATAATTTATTAAATTTACTTTATATGTTTCCCAACTCTCAACAACAGGATATACTTGTATGTTCTACAACCTTTTGTTACTACCGTGTTTCTCAGAAAATAGGACTGGGTCTTATTTTCTTTTGCCCCCAGAAAAAAACAGCTAGGCCCTTTTTTTGAGGGGTGCCCTAATTTTTCCCCCACCCATGCCAAGCCCCCACCCCCACCCCCAGGGCAGTGACATCCTCCCACTAACCTGCTGTCCAGATCCGTTCCCCACTGCGAGTGCAAGAAGCCTGTGGGACTACAGTAAAATAAACCCCATCATAGTTCAGACCTTCCAACTTCTCATGAAAAAAAAAAAGATCTCGTGAGTAACTTATAGTAGTCTCACAGACCTCTTGCAAGCGCAGCGGAGAACGGACCTGGAAAGCAGGTTAGTGAAGAGATGTCGCTGTCCTCGGGTGGGATGGGGGTGGAGCCTTGGCATGGGTGCCCTGGCTGAAGTGTCTTTAGGTAAGCTGGTGCAGAGCGCATGGGGCAGCTCCGCACCCCCTACCTTGCTTCGCCCTCCACCCCCACCACCACCTCGCTTCGTTTTTTGCGATGCGAATTGCAGGCGCACTCACCTGGTGGCGGTGGCACCTGCTGGGCGGTAGCAGGAGCCTGCTGCTGACCCCTCTTCTGCGGCCACTTGCCACCACTCGCACGCATCGCCCCAGCCTCCAGAAGCCTGCCGGAAGGCATCTTCAGCCTTTAACAGAGACTCTATTATCGGCCGCATAGGACTTTCTGGAAAGCCCTCTTCAGCCGATAATAGAGCTCCGGATCGATCTGGACCTCTGTTATTGGCTGCAGTTGCCTTCCCACAGGCCTCTGAAAGCAAAATGGAGCCCCGGGCGATGCGTGCACGTCCATCCTGAGTCCGTACGTGCGAGTCCATCTGGAGCTCAGCATGGACTGAGGGAAGGACGGCAGGTAGGAAAGTCCCCCCTCCCCATTTTCCTCTGCCAAAAAGCCTTCATTCTGAAACTTCAGCATCCGGAATGGAGGCTTTTTGGCAAACGCTTCCCCAAGGGGCAGTGGGCTGCAGCTGGACAGTTTTCCACCCCCTGCGCCCACCAGCCCCCCCCAGGCTTATTTTTGGCGTAGGCACAAAATTAGCCCCCCCCCAAAAAAAAGTAGGGTTGGGCTTCTTATTGGGGTGGGTCGTGTTTTGTGAGAAACACGGTAGCACGCAGAGCCATCTCTTAGGGCACGCCAGCGTCTCCCGTTGCTCTTCCAGGTTCCAGCGCGTGCTGGCCTGCTGGTCTTCGCGTGTGCGGGAGTGCCGAAAACCAGAAGAGCAGCTCCAGGCCTGTGCATGCGTGAAGGCCAGCTGGCCAGCATGCATGTGCATTAGAAACCGGCCATCCACTGGTCTTTCGGTTTCTAACACACATGCACGTGTGAAGACCAGCTGACTGACACATTAGAAACCGGCTGGCCAGCTGGCCTTCATATGTGCATGCACATTAGAAGCCGAAAGACCAGGTGGCCGGTGCACATGCACGTGCCTGGAGCTGCTCTTCTGGGTTTTGGTGCGTTCATATGCATGTGTGCGTTTCAGCACTCTGTTCCTTTTCAGTGTGCGCGTGTTACTTGCATGTTTTTTTAAATCTAAAATTACCACTTGCTACTTATATTGATCCCGTACATACTGTCCTCTTCTATTTTGTAAAAATGAACAAAATCTTTTTCTTACCATTTGCAGAAATTGGACTCTTCCCATCCCACCCCTGCCATGCCCTAGTTGCCTACAAACTCATCCTTTACAGCTGGAGTAACACCAATTGACAACAATTGAATTAAGAGAGGTACTAAGTATTGACACCAGAGACAGTTTCTGTATTTTGGCTCCTGGAGTTTCAAAGTAATCTAGAGTGAAATTATATCAGTTCTGTGCTTGAAATAGGCTGTCAGTTGATTGCAAAAAAAAATGAGTTCAAAATAAATTTGCCAAGGTTAAAATAAAGATATACCTCTTTAAACAACAAAGAAACATATCCATTGCATTTAAAACACAATCTTTGATATAGTAATTAGGTATTTTTGTTAACTATGACCTTCCTCATGTAGAAATTAATTTCTACAGTTTTTGCTGTACCTGGATAGTGTTAAGGAATCATTAGATCAAGGGAATAGAGAATAGTTTTTTAAACTTTGTTTTGTTATAAACAATAATGGCTTGATAGCACTGAGAGATTATGTTGGTAAAGCTTGAAATCTTGCTGCACAATAAGAGGAGAGCCATTTTAGTTTATAATGGTAGAAGGAATCTAATGAGGTAAACTGCAGCGTGCAAAAGATTATGCCATTAATAAAAATCTCATATCTGGAAAAGATGATCCTTCTGATTTTATAGCTAATAACCTGATATTATAATTTGCCTGATGATAAATTATTACTGAAATCAAGACTTTTAAGTCTTCTGGACAAGCATATATTCACAGATAAAGCCTTGTTTGTGTTTTTAAAACACTCATTTAGATAAGCACTACAAGTCTGTTTGCCAAAGAATTTGCAGTGGAAGTAGCTAAGGATGTACAGGTTTAGCATTTCAATGCATTATTTGTGTCTTTTTTCTCAAAACCGAAAAAAAATGATTTTAGGTTTTGATGATCAGACCAATTTTGTTATTTTAGAAATGGCTTGAAATGTTGTGAAATGTAAAGCAAAGGTTGAGGTTGTAATTTTTTTTACATTTTGCTGCACTGAAAATTGGAATTTAAATACTTTTTCCCCCTTGCACTTCTCTCTTCCCTTAGTTCTCTAACTATTGTCTTTTCTGTTTTTATCACATAATGAAACCTAATAAAATACCTTTTAAAAAAGGAAAAGATTCTGGTGTATTACATATAGAATTTTAGTAAACCTGTTGTATTTGTTCTGTTTAGACTGAGATCTAGCAAATATGAAGCCTTTGTATTCTTTCACAATGAGCCTATTAGAATGCATCAAAAACAATGTCTGGGTGTGTTTGTGAAGAGGGGAAAATGCCAGTAGCACTGTCCTTAAAGTGTGATTCACAGGAAATAATAGGTCAAAAAGATACATTAAAGACTCTGGTAGGAAAGAAATGGTACTGTGTTGTTAACGGAAAAAAGCTTGGCAAAAATGATGTTGTGACTGTTTCTGTGGCTTGGAAAGGAATGTCCTATAGCCCAGAGTAACCATTAAATATGTCTCTGTTTTTAGTTCATTAGGGCTTTCTTTCCCAGAGAAAATGTCAACTTCTGCCATGGAACCCCAGTGCCTTGATGAGAGAGGAAGTTTTTTTAAGGTAACCAAAATATTGGTATTTATTTCAAAATGTATGTCAATTATCTGCCCACTGTTTTTCAGTTTCAGAATTTGGACAGACCTATGGTGAGAAAGCTTGGTTTTTTTATATGGAAGTGAGAGTTGGGTAAATAGATTATATGAAGTATAAACAGATTATTGAAGTGTGTGGTAAAACAAGAAGAGACAAGGTCAAAAATTAATGGGTGATGAATAAAAATAAAAATGAATATAAGGTAAGTGATCCATATGAAATAAATATACGGGCATGGTTTTATCATATAAAGCAAATATGTGACAAATTGCAAAACAAAATATATTAAAATAAGAGCAAATGAGTTGATAGAAACAGGAAGACTAAAAAAAAAACATTGATGGATGGAGATCCTCAAAAAAGAAGCAGGAATGGTTTGCAAGGATAGAAGTGATTGTTGAATGGTATTGGCGTCCCCAAACAAAATAACGTTATGACTATATATTTACATTCTCTTGAAGGTTTCTTTTGTTGTTTTTGGTGCCTACATGTCAGTTTTGATTTTTGGCAATTGCCTGGACTAGTCCCTGCAGTTTTCTTGGCAAGGCTTTTTGGAAGTGGCTTGCCACTGCTTCCTTCTTAGGGCTAAGAGAGAGTGACTAGCCCAAGATCATCCAGCTGGCTTTGTGCATGAGGCAGGATTGGAACACAGTCTCCCAGCTTCTAGCTTGGTACCTTAACCACTACATTAACCTGGCTCCTCTCAAAGTCATATCAAAGTCATACATTTCAGAAGTCAGATATAATAGATCAACTGTTTCTCTTGTACAACATTATAAACAAATATATTCTGGTGCACATTCATATTTCTGCTAATTTAACTGGAGTTTGAATTTGGGGTATTATGTGTGTGAAGCAGTTATTGAGTTCTAGACCCTTCTTTTAAAAAGCAAAACTCTTTGTTCTTCTACTAAGTGGCTGCATTTGTATAACAGAGGGAACCATAAAATAGCCATATGTTGGTCTAGCATATTGGGTTTCATTTCAACCATTGGTTAATTTCAGATGTATCAAGAAGATTGCATTATTAAGTAAGCCAGCTCCCAGCATCATACTTGCAGCTTTCAGAATTAGGCTGCTACAGATTTTGTTCCCCGGCAGACTGAACAGTTTACTAAGTTATCTGACTTAAAGGAAGTTAATGGTTTGTTTTTATTATGGAGAGTCTATTTCTTTAAATCCATTTCAGCTGTGGAAATAGTGGTTTATATTATGGCAGTTGAAGCAAATTCCTGTGTTTGGCAAGTGGACAGAGTTGCCTAGACATATAAATAATATCTTTCACAAAGAAGAAGAAAAATAGATTGCAGACTGGAAAATAAGGATTTGGGGGCTGTAGTTTCCTTGTTTCACTCTCAGCAGGTGCAGGAAATGGATACCACCAGAGGTGAAATCTAGCCGGTTCGCACCGGTTTGGAGAAACCGGTAGGGAAAATTTTAATTGGTTCGGAGAAGTGGCAAATATCACCTCTGGCTGCCCCCCCCCGCCCGCC
>JANHFL010006063.1:52841-63886 GCA_032468155.1 Oxyrhabdium leporinum
TTTCTGTAAGCATTTGTACCCAGACGACACACCGTGTAATAGAAGATTTTGTATGAAAACAAAATAAAACTTATTTTTTTAAAGAAAAAAGCATTCCACACTTTTTTCTGTCCATTACAATTACTAGCCAAACACTGATGATCACATTTAGCAGAATAAACTAGTGAATAGAATTTCACTATAGGAATATGGATAGCATTCTCTGAAGCTCTGGGCAATATAGAGAGCAACAGGCTCTCTAAGTTACTATAGGCATTTACTGCAAGTCATTTCTCAGTTACTAATATCTTTCCATATTAAGAATTCTTTCTTGTCATCATTATTTACAGCAATGGAACCCTCTTTTTATTTAGAAAAGGCAATTGAGTAGACAGTAGTTACTCTGCAACTGCAGAATAGGAGAATATAGTCCTTTTTTAATATGCTGCTAGTCTGAAGTTATGTATAATGTTATCTACACTTCATCTTCATTTCAAATCAGATGCAAAATTACTCCAAAGCTACACTACACAAAATATCTTAATGGTAAGATTTCCAAGTCTATATGTAGATTTAAGCTGAATCTCCCTAAAAAATAGATTAAATCTTGCTATTATTTATTTAGTTTCCTTTCAAAGCTAAAGCAAAACCTTTTGTTTTGCTATTACACTGTTTCACCATTTCAAAAGACATATTATCTTGGCTCTGATAAGGTTGGCCAAGGTTGCTACAACTTTGTCATCAAGGAAGAACAACTGGAAACCTTTAGTGCCCCCTGCAGACCAATCAGGTTCTTTATGCAGCACTCCCCCAATAATTTTCACTTTCTAATGAACTTGGATCTTCTCCAGGTTTGATTTGGTGATGAGCCAGGAGAACTTGATTTGATGCCACATTTGGCTTGGGAGCAAAATCTCTTTTCATTTAGCTGAATGCCAAATTTCATTTGGTGCCAAGCTTGATTTGTTATCACAGACATTGTTGTCCTGTCACACTGATTGACTCTATCTCTTTGCCATTCTGATTATTTACATTTGCTCCCCTTTTCCAGTGATCACCTCATCTCATTCATCTTCTGCTTCATCAACTCCACCTGCCTCTTTCCACCACAATTCTTCCTTTCCCGTCCTTACAATTAATGCACTTTTTAAATATGGTATCCCAAAGGAAAACATCCCTGTTTTCACCTATGGGATAGGAAAGATTTGCCAAGCATTTTTTTCTCCTGATATATCTCAAGAATAGCAACTATCACAGCTATTCTTTTTTTGTAGATGCGGTCTTCTTCATTGCAAAGTACTTAGGATTCCATGAACCTAGCATAGTCCTAGTTTAGGGCTGTCAGACTCCTGTCATCACAGTTGTGTCACGTGAAGTATCAGGACTTTTTCTCCCTTTACTAAACCGGGCAGGGGCGTGGCCAGCGCATGATACATCCGGCCTGCAGGCCGGGAGTTTGACAGCTAGTTTATCCCAAAGCTTTTTTAAATGTTATTGTCCTCTTGTAAAACACGTATTGAATCCTATAATAGATAAGTTTCATCCTTTCACTTTGATCTCTAGCAGGAGTTGAATTTCCGGTATGAAAATAACTACACTCCTCATGTATCAAGACTGTATTTCTGCTGCAAAAGATGGGAGTATCCTTCCATTCCATTCTTTTCACTCCTGATTTCCCTCTGATGATAGGTATACTTCTGAAATTTTGTTACATTCTCTGGTTTCATGCACTCCACAATAAATCTTTATCTTTTTAGTTCCTAGAATAAAACTAGCACCAGTTAGTAGCATGACCTTATGATAACATACCTTAACACCTAGAGCACTGTGATTAGAGAGCTCTATTGAACCATTTGCTAAACTTAGAAACTGGACTTATAAAACTGTACTCTGTCTCCTTGATTTCATTTTTCTGTTTCCTAGGACTTGTTTCCCTTATGAATAGTCTTGGGGCAAATTGTCATATTCTAAAAGATGCATGGACAATGTCTCTCTTGTTTGTCTGAATTCCATATCATTAACAAAGACTCAAATTCCAATAAACTCTGTTCATAGTGGTCTCAATTTGGAAAGCATCTTCCAAAAACTATTGAGGAAGCCTGATTAACTTCAAGCTTTAGGATTCTGTCAGGTTTGACACATATTCCTATTAAACTCTCATTCAATTATTTCATAGAGCATGAGTGAAAGGGAGGATGAAATGATGTGATGTTTAAATGACCATGTTATTACAAAATTTAAAAAAAATCTTCGGATCAAAAAAAGGAGAAGTAGATATTTATGAAAACTCTTTATGATGGTAATTCAATAAAACAATAAGATATCAGTACTTCCCTACATATAAAAAAGTATAATGCCATAATCATTTTGCCAGAATACAATATTCACTTATTAGGATATATTCTGAGACTTAAAGAATAAATAAGAGTATTTTGATTGCTTAATCTGGTTTAGAGAATTATTATAAAATGCTAAATGAAAGGATGCTATTATAATTACTTATGTTTGAGTATCAGACTCAAAACTACAGTTTGATAATAGAATAAATCAGTGGGCTACAGCCTACAAGTCCTGTCTCGTGGACATTTTATTATTTTGTCTGCTGCATAACCATCAGTCTTTTGCATGATAGCATTGAACACTTTACTGGAAAATATACAAAGTAGACTTAATCTTCGAGATAATTTAGGTGACGCCTGTGCCAGTGCTGAATTGGAATTAAAAAGTATAGAAAGGGAGTCACATTTTTATTTTTTCATATCTATCATCTCATTGGATTGATAACTTAATATATGTACTTCCTGCCTTTTCTCTGGGAGCAAAAGGTGATGTAAATTGGACTTTCCACTAAAAAATAGTATGTACATGCATAGATTAAGTGTTGGGAATCAATAGTTAACCCCTCTTTTATTAATTAGATTTATAAGCTACCCCTCAATTATAATATTCCATTTGAACTTATTTTCTATATAATAAGTTCAATGTATAAGTTCATGTATATGTTCCTATAGCATATGTGATACCGTGGTGCACTAGACTAAACTGGCACCCCAATTTGAGTCAGAAGCTACAACTAAATCTCATTTGAAAATTTAAATCTCTTTTATTTCCAGTGTACCTCATTGGAAATTGGTAAAAATTCTTCAGCTTCTTGGATGAGAAGCGAAACGTCTTCTCATCCAGTTGCCTCTTGAAAAAAGCACGTTTGGGACAACCACGACCTGGATAGGACTGAGAATTTCCATAGGCATTTATTTCAGTATTGTATTATTTTTCAAGTGGTATTGAAAAAATTGGATGAATGGGAATAAGAATTCCATAGGAAACAGCAACACATGTAAAAATGCATGCAAATACATGGAAGGATTACTTCGCTAAGGAGAGAGAGAGAAAGGTAGATAATTTTGGTTTGCAGTTTTTTTTCCTTGTTCACTGCTGTTATTGCTGTGACAATATTTTGAAATTTTCATATATCTAGAGGTGTTGCAAGACACACAGCTTGCAAAGCTTCAGATAGCTTGGTACAGAAGTTAAAAGATTTTATCAGTGAAAATGTTTCTGTGTTCTGCTTGGACTCCACCAAAGAAACGGAAACTCCATTAAATGCCTTAGGTAGGGAAAAAAAAATAAGAAAATACCCAGGGTTAATTTTCTCCAGATTCAAAAAAAAATAAATGCCATCAAATCTTCTTATTTTTCTGTTTCTAACGAAATGAACAAACAAACTTAACCTCTTAATTAAGAAAAAAGATATCTGAATAATGGCACACTTTTGCAAAATATTACTTCAGCAGCCCTCCTCTGAAACGCTGTAAATGAGAACCCATCAAAATCATTAACAGTGGTGAAAAAAAAAATGACAGCTATCAGTCACGGAACTGTACTGCTTCTTTCCTTAATAGCTCTGGCATCCTGGCATCCTTATATGGATGTTGGGAACAAATGATCAAGTTTTTCAGAGCAGTCTCTCCATGTCTCTCCACATTCCAAATGCTTAATACAGCTTTGCAATTTGGTCTGCTTGAGAACATTCTTCAAGTATTTCAAAGCAGCCCAATTGAGTTCATAATTAGGAATTAGGCTTAATCCAGTGCATCCCTTTTATATACAGTACCACTACTATGTGTTGCTGTTGTTGTTGTTTTTAAACTGTTGAAAGATTTTAGATAATTCAAAATAGCATGCAAAGGAATATTTGCAAGGGGGAAATGAACCAAAATTAAAATTATTCATAGATTACAGCATTTTCTTTATTTCTTTTTTCCTCAAATGATGTGCTTCCCAGTTATTTATGTATTTCTTTATTTATGTGTTCATGTCAGTATGCCTGCCAAATATATATTTAGTTGACCAGGATCTGGGAATGCAAAGAAAAGTCTTCTGGCTCATATTATTCACTATCACTGACCCAGCAAAAAGAAGTGAAAAGGCTATTAAATATTTTTTAAAGAAGCATTCAAGCCTTCTTGATGATGAACAGGCAAAATATGGAGCTTTAATAGAACTTGCAATAGTGCTGTGATTTATCAACAGAAATGATTAAGAGAAAACAGCCAAATTAGTAAAAAAAAAATGAAAAATCTCCAGGTTCCATCCATGATTTTTCCTTGCAGAATTCTCCAAAGAAAGTATGACTTAGGGGAACCCGCACTGCCATGCATGCACACCAAGGATCAATCCTTTTAGAGGTAGAGGATAAATACAATTTCATATGGTAATAAAATGTGAAGTGCCTTTGACTCTTAACTTACACGTCTTTTTCACTCAAGGCTACGCTAATGAATGAAAAAGGATTAACAAAAAACAATCATGTTCCAGCCAAAGTTAAATATTTTTTGTTTTTTTTCCCAAAGCCTCAGTGATTTCAAAGAGAGAGATTAAAGAATATATAAATGATTAGATCTCTCTCCTTGAAATCGGTGGGACTCTAAAAATATTTCAACACTGGCTGGCTTGAACTTCAAACAATAAGCATATTAAATACACAAAATATAACATTCAGCATCTTACGTCATGGACACATTCCTTGTGTGTCTAACCACACTTAGTCAAGTAAAGTATTCTGCCCTGCTCTGCTCTGCTCTGCTCTGCTCTGCTCTACTCTTCTCTCTGTCTGTGCATATGGAAATTATGGTCCAAAGGATTATGGATGAAACTTGGAGCTACAGCAACAGACATGTGTTCCAAACAACAACAGCAAAACAGGATCAACTCTTGGCTGCTTCAAGGATGCATCTCTACCTACATTTGTTCCTGACTGACGGGAAAGTAAAATTAGTGGTCTTTTTTAAAACAAAAATTAAGAAAGCTTCCCCATTCTTCTGTTTTCCTAAGACACAACTGAGTGTCTTGTAACCCTAACCACACATGCAGCCTCAGAGAACCTCATTTTTTTTTTAAAAAAAGGGAGGCTTTGATAATATAGTATGCCATCTGATACTTCATCTAATATATAAAAAGTTTCTAAATAGTGCACGTTGATTATTAGCAAGAGAACGTTAATCTGTTTTCAATTAATGCATAGCTTTTAGTTGATCCAGAACTCTCTAAATTGATAATGGTTGTTACCCAGTGAAATGAGGTATCCTTTTATTAAGAAAGGAAGCACAGGTTGCATGATCTGTCTCCTTGCCCATGAATCCGTCTGTGCCATCAAATTCTGATTCATCACGAATTTAGGACTTGGATGGTGTATCCATCAAATCCAGTGCAACACATTCAATACGTGAGGGATAATTGTGTGAGGCAACCTTGTATGTCATAGATTGAATCACATCACACACAGCTTATCGTAGCTGCATCATTTTTTATGAGCCCATACCTTGGAGGCAAAGGTGATTTTTATTAACACATGTTCTTTCCGACTTGACCATTGAGGAAGGGGGAAGGAGAAATGGCTGTGATTTACGTGGCTGAGGAAATGTCTTCGAGCACCTCAGCCAGTCTGGTGCTCCCAAAGTGACAGATGAGCAAATGCCCATGGGTGTTGACAGCATGGTATTTATGGTATTTCCTTCTGAGACAATTAACTAACATATGCCAAGACCACAGGGATTATCTTTGAGCTACGCAGTCTGTAACTTTATCTGAAGAGAAATATAATATTTTATAAGCTTGACAAACCATAAGAAAGATTAAATTGATTCAGTCGTTTTTAATAATGTGGTTGAGTTTTCTTTTTCCTTTGAGTTTTCAAGGTTTTTCGCTTTAGCCTGGATAAAACCCATTATGTTAGAATATATCAGCTTCTTCCTGAACTGTTTCATTCTATAAGATACTGAGCATCTTAATCTACTGGAAGTTTCCAAGGACTTGCCAAGAAATTTGAACAGCCACATAGTTTGTTTAAATCCATTGGCTTCCATAATCAGAGGCTGTTTTAGACTGGCAGCTTTGACTATAACTTCGAAATCAATTTTATTAAGGATATGTTCCAAACTCAGATACATCTTTTTGCATTGTACAATTATTTATGACAGGTGCTAAATCAGGGTTAATAATGTCAGTTGCTATTGTTCCAAAGAGATTTGCTTGGGAATCACATTTTCCTTCTGTTCATTGATAATAAGCCTCATAACCATATAATCAAATCAAATAAACAATTCTGAAGAATCCTCTTTCTCTTCCTCCTGGCTATAGAGGTAGAGTGGCAATAAATGGGCATGTAATAAAGAATATAATGCTTTTTTAATAAGGAATATGGGTTTACGTAGTTATTAAAAATAGGTATCTGCAAGGGGAGTGTTTGTACTGAAAAGATACAAAAAATATATAATGCTATTATCAAATTTGTAAAATAATTAAAGGTGTCCTTTTGTATTTCACTCTGGGACTGAATACCCAAGATGACCACATATAAGGAGCTTTTATTAAATTATACATCAGTAATACACATGTACTGTCTTTCCCCCCCTTCCTTTAATGACCCTGTAATCCCTTGCATTGGGGTGGAGTCAGGGTGACTAAACAGAGCTTGCTCTGTTTACTGGCTGGATGCCTTTCCTGATGCCTATGTGCAGTTCACAGCAGACAATTACTCATTGTGCCCAGAGAGAGAAATATCTGCTGCTATCTAGGATTGAACTAACAGTCTCCTCACTGTGAGGTGAGAGCTCCACCTCTAGGCCCCTGCACCATTGACACATATTTATTGCCTATAGCATTAAAAATATTACACTAAAGTAGAGCCCAAAAAAAATCTCTTAATATCCAGGAACTCATTAACTGTACTATAATTTCACTTGGAACACAGTAGTTTGGAGATGTCTGTTTCTTGTTAAGGTTTGTGCTCATCAGAAAATAATTCTACTACAGGTTCAGCTAAAAATAATGTTTCTGAAATGCTTGTAAAAGAAATATTGTAGGAGGAAAAAGGGAAGAAATTTCTAAGTGCAGGATATTTCTAGCTAGCATCTTCAGTAAAATAATTATTCACCTTAGAGAACAAAGCAGAAATGTTCTATGAATTGTCTGAAGAGGCGCCTGAACACTCTGAATTATCATTGCTATATAACATAAGATAACGATGGGAAGCTCTAGAGAGGACATTAGGTGAAATTATGGATGAACTCTTTGGCAACTAATACATCCTTAATGGCTTTCCAAAACAGCCTATAATCTCCTATGATGTTATCTCTAGAGAGTTTTCTTGATATATTATGTAATAATTATAGCTCTACAGTATAGACAATGTATTGAAGCAGACTGGCTGCTTTACTAGAAAATTTGGGAGAAATTATACAAGAAATTTAAATGATTCCCCCTCCTCTCTTGCTATTCCATCTATGTGTTTCTAAATGAGAAGGGAAGAGAAGGGGACAGGGGGAAGAGGGAAGGGGAAAGGGAGGAGGAAGGGAAGGGAAGGGAAACTTGTTTTCAACAACTCCATTTGTTACATCTCTCCATATATTTCTATCCTTACAAACCATCTTTGCTTCCACTACGTTCATGCACATAGCAAAGTGGCCAGAACCATACTCTTGTACACAGCTATTTCTACGGTTATAGTAGCACGTTCATAGCACAGTAAGTGGGCTAATGAGGAGGAACCCAAACCCAACAGAATGTTTACCCTGTGAAACAAATAGTAATTTTTGCCAAAGGAAAAATGAACAACCTTTTTTTTTTCCCCTCAATATTTCGCTGCTTTACAGACACCTACAGGGAAGATGAATTTTATATCACTTCACTTGATCTCTCTCCCAGTCAGGGCTACATATTTAATCAGCAGTGACCATTTGCTGCCTCATGCAAAGAGCAAAGAAGAGAACATAGTCTATAAGAGCTTAAATTTGTCAATAATACTCTACTTGTAACTAAGAAAAGTATTATTATAGTCATTTATGTGCAGAAGAACAATAACAAAATGCAACAACAATAAGCAAGGTATGTACTAGAACAATTCAGGAAGCCTTCAGTAAAGATTTAATTTCTGATGCTGTGATTCTGGAGGAAAGTGCACACATGCACATGGACACACACCTACACACACACACACACACACACACACACACACACATTATAATTAGCAATTACGTTAGGCTTTAAAATAAAAGTCTACAGAGTGTTGAAATTTACAAGAAATGTCAGAGTGATATCAATATGCATTTTACTGTTCAGATTTCTATCTAATTTTTTTCCTTTCTTCTAAAGGAAAAAAATCCTAATAGCTATCAAAAATACCCATTATAGGCTAGTCTGTAATTTCTTGAAGTAATGCATTTTTTTCTGAAGGTATAATGGATGCTCCTTGGAACAATTATTTTAGAAAGACAACTTCATCCCAGCTTGTCTCATGCCAGCAGAACTATTTAAGAGCCAAGGATACATAATTCACTATAGAAGAGCTGTCAGATCGTAGAATACCTTTAAATTATCAAAACTTCACAGTGCTAGTCAGATATAATTATAATGGAAATGTATCAGGGCAAACATCTTTCAAGAAATGATTTCCTAGGGAAAAATATTATGTCAAAGTGTCTTTTGATTCCAAAGGGATATAGATTATCCAGTTTTATACCTGAATATTTTCTGTACATATGGAATACATGGTAATAAAGCAGCAAGTACAGAAGCATTAATAAAATCCCATTGGAAATCATTGCCTTGAAGAGCTTGTCATAAGCTCCCAGGATAGATAAAACAGTGTAGTGATGTATATATTACTTCTGTTATACAACAGGACAAGACAGCTTTCCATCAGCCTTTCAATTATATGATAAAACCAAATGTTCAAGCGTCGGAGGAGAACGTGGAGAAAAACCACATTTGTATGTCCGTGTTTGAGATTGTTTTACATTAACAGCACATTCTCTTGACAAAAGTCCGTCTCTTTCAAAAAAAACCACCTTATTACTTTTTGATAGCAAATGCTCTAAAAATGTACCACAGAATTTTACAGGGTTCATTAATGTACTTAACACTTCTGAAAAGTGCAGAGCATACAGCTACCGAGACTGATTCTATTATCAAAAATGGCTGGTGATATGTATTCATTATGACTTTTGGAATTGTATAGAAATACCGTATGTTTGTTGTTCGGTGTACGTTGAATGCCAGGCTGGTATTTAGAACATCAACATTGTCACAGTAGAATTCAGGTTTGGAGTTGTAAGCACAACTCCCAAAATTCCCCAGACATCTTTAAGAAGAACTCTTAAAAACACTGAGATAGACCAGTGGTGTAAGTGTAAGGCAACTTTCTATATTTCTGTTGTGTGTATATAAATATACATGTGTACAACAGATGTGTGTGTGTGTGTGAAGTATATGTATATACATATATATACATGTTTGTGTGTGTGTGTGTTATATATAACAATTATATATATATATATATATATATATGTGTGTGTGTGTGTGTGTGTGTGTGTGTGTATTAACAAACATGCTGTGGGAATAACATACCAAGCATAAGTACATTTTACTTCAACGACAGATGGTCCTCGACTTGCAACCATTTGTTCAGTAACCGTTCAAAGTTACAACAACACTGAAAAAAAGGGACTTATCATTTTTTACATAACATTTGCTCCATCCCCGTGGTCATATGATCAGAATTTGAATGCTTGGCAACTGGCAGGTACTTATGATGGTTGCAGCATCCCACGGTCATATGATTGCCTTTTGTGACCTTCTAACAAGCAAAGTTAGTGGAAAAGTAAGATTCCCTTAACAACTGTGTTACTAATTTAATTTACTGCAGTTGTTAACAACCTTAACAACTGTGGCAAGAGAGTTCATAAAATGGGGCAAAATTCACTTAACAACTGTCTTGCTTAGCAACAAAAGATTTGGACTCAATAGGTTGAGGACTATCTCAATGGGCTGTCTGTTACACTATCGCCATTACAAGAGTTACTCATCAAGAAAACATACCACTGATGCTTTCTGGCTTTATAACCAGACTAAGAGTTTAGAATTAAATTAAATTAAAAGAAGATTTCCCACTGTTTTCTCAATTCCAGGGTTGCCGATTCTTCTTATCAGCTAGAAAATGTTAACAAAAAGTATCACAGACTGTGCCTGCCAAATGATGATGTTACCTCCATCTAAGATAGGGGTATCAAACTGGTGGCCTGTGGGCCAGATGTGTCATGTGCAGGTCATGCCCACCCCAGCTCTGTGAAGGCAAAACATGTCATGAAAAGTCATGTGATGGCAACATGACACCACAAGTTTGACCCGCATGATCTAAGAGATCCATTGGCTGGATCTTTTTTTCTTGGTAGAGGAGTGGTCTGTTGAGAGAAGTCCTGTTAAAATGCAGTTTTACTTAAATGTTGGTAGGAACACCTTCTGCCCCAAATGATGGCCACCATCAGCATCTGACATAGTTAGGGAGATATTGAAGATCATACATGGCCTCCAGTTTGCCATCAAATGTAACGGAGGGAGAAAGGACTAAAAAGTATTTGAAAGAAGGAAGACGGATGGGTTCTTTAGGCTTGTATGCCCTGGGCGTCTTTTTTCATTGGTCAGGAGGTTACCTTATTTATTTATTTATTTATTGTTTAAATTTATATACCGCCCCATTCCGAGGACTCGGGGCGGTTTACATATAAAAT
>JANHFL010006063.1:84147-96828 GCA_032468155.1 Oxyrhabdium leporinum
TAGTGAAAGCAAGTCTGTACCTCTATTCACAATAACTTATGTTTAATGCTATCTAAAAATTCCAGTTTTACTTCAGTCTTCAATTTGATATAGAAATGTTTAAAATTGTTACTGCTAAGTTTAAAGTAATGTGTTTTTAAAAAAAATGATAACCCTGAAGTGTGATATTTATTTCTGGTGAAAGTTTCTATATTCACTGATTATTTTTTTTAAATGTCATATTAGCAAGCTGTAAATATCTATTAAAATGAATGGTTTTCATTGGGATTTCATTTCATCATAACGACAACACTCTGATCAAAAATGGCTATATTGCAAACCATAATAGATTGGAATATGCATGACTGAACAACCAGGCTTACAAGGAAAGTCTTGTGATCAAGGCTATTTCACATTCTGAATGGCTTTGCTTTTTTTTTTTTTAACAAATGTAAAGTGGACACACACTCTTTCACACACAGAGGAATCATATTGATTCTAAGGTTCATATAGATTGAAGAATATGGGTTTTCCACTGACAGAGTAATGTACTAAATAAAAAATACCTATTATTTATTTTGTGCAAGCTGTACTTCGCTGACTTTGTTCTATAACTGGATTCTACTTCTAACTGGTTCTCTAACAAATGTCTAGTATCCACATACAAAATAAGGTATCTACAGCTTGGGAAAGGATTAGGTTTTGTAGAAAATAATGCATAATTCTCTATACTCATATTACAAATCCTTAATTATTTTTAAAGTTAAATGAGAAAGGATCTCTAACACTACCCAGTGGATACTGAATATAGTCAATAGGTATAGAGAATGGGAATTGAACATGCAGTGGAAGAAGCTCATAAAGGACTTGAACCTTCCTTTCTTGCAGTTCTTCTTTGCTTAGTCCATCTACCAGTCAAGATAGATTCTTCATACTTACAAAAATCTCAGTTATCGAACTGGTATTTTAAAAACTGTGTCTTTGATTTTGGGGATAATTCATTCCATTCTCGCAATCTAATCTTCACAAGCTTTCTAATGTCAGCTAGTAATATATTGTAGAATTCAAGTATACACTGCTAAGGCAATACTTAAATAGTTTGTTATACCCTTCAGGTATGCTTTCATTTAATCTTCAGCTTCTCTTCAGTTGCTGTTTGGAGCAAATTATGTCCCCTCATTGCATAGCGGGTGTCATTCCTATAGTATTACTTCCCTATTAATAACAATAAAAAAGACAACTCTTCAATCTATTTGCTCTCTATTTTGCCGGAAGTGGCGAGAGGTGAGGCAAAAGAGAGATTCCCTGCAGAAATTGTTTGCTGTTTTCCCCTCCTTGTCTTGGAGAGAGAGATTGGAGAGAAAGACAGATTTCAAGGGAACACTGTAAGCTGTTGTATTGCACATAGCTGACTGTGGGTTCTCTCATGATTGCATTGCTTTCAATGTGAAGAAGAGCAAACAGATTACTTTCTTTTAATCCCTTTCTCTCCAATCGATCTACTCTGTAAGGGGGGGGGGGAAACAGCCAGCCATAGGAAATGCATATAGGTAATATTTGATTTATGATTAATTGCTTTGTAACTGTTTGAAGTTATGAAGGTTCCCCCAAAAGATACCTATAAACTGGATTCGAAGTTTTCATGTTGGCCCACATTTTTGGTGTTTGAGCATCCCAGAGCCATACGACTATGATTTGCAATGGGTTTTTTTTCTGGAAACTGACAATTACTTCCAGCAAAACATGCCTATTATGGGCAATGGGTTCATTTAATAACCATGGATTTGCTTAATTATCATGTTGATTCAATTAACAACTGCCACAAAAAATGTCATAAAACTGAGTCAGTCACATGATAACTATTTAACAACCTGACTTACAATAATAATTTATGGGTTACAGTCAGTAATTGAGGATTATCTGCAGTGGCTGTAATGGTGATAATGTGACTGAGAGATGCTGAGAAAATCATAATTGATTATAAATGGGCTATAAAGTTATTTTTTTCAGCATATATCATAACTGAATCATTGCTAAATGAATGGTAAGCAAAGAGTATCTGTTTGCTAGTTTCATTATTTATGGAATATGTGATGAAATTGTTTCTTTTGTATGTCATGTTAAAATTTCAAACAGACAGCAGAACCCAACTGTAGAAAAATTTGAATAAAGCTCTGACTATACAGAACTTTAGAAGTAGTCTTTGGAACACTTAAACCCTTTTAGAAACCTGAAATGACAGAAGGAATAAGGAGCTGTGAAAATTCCATTATCTTTCTTCTCTGATTTTCATTTCCCCAGTAATCAGTCAACCTTGTATAGAATCAGATTTCACTGAGTTGTTTTCAGATTTGCTCTATCTTCCCCTCTACTTTAACAGATTTGGGGGCTTTATATACAAAATTGTTATGCATTTCTGCTCTTCAGAATTTTCTTAAGCCTGTTGATATTTTCCTTGCATTTTGAGAATACAGCCATTGTTGGAAAACAAATAACAAATAGGATAGGATAGGATAGGATAGGATAGGATACAATATGATACGATACAATACAATACGATACGACAGGATAACAGAGTTGGAAGGAGCTTGGAGATCTTCTAGTCCAATCCCCTGCTCAGGCAGGAAACCCTATACCATTTCAGGCAAATGGTTGTCAAAACTCTTCTTAAAAACTTCCAGTGTTGGAGCAATTACAACTTCTGGAGGTAAGTTGTTCCACTGCTTGATTGTTTTGTCAGGAAATTTCTTCTTAGTTCTAGGTTGGTTCTCTCCTTGATTAGTTTCCATCCATTGCTTCTTGTCCTGCCCTCAGGTGGTTTGGAGAACAGCCTGACTCCCTCTTCTTTGTGGCAGCTCCTCAGATATTGGAACACTGTTATCATGTCACCCTTAGTCCTTCTTTTCATTAAACTAGACATACCCAATTCCAGCAACCATTATCTATATGTTTTAGCCTCCAGTCCCCTAATCATTCTTGTTGCTCTTCTCTGCACTCTTTCTAGATTCTCAACATCTTTTTTACATCATGGTGATCAAAACTGAATTCAGTATTCCAAGTGTGGCCTTACCGAGGCATTATAAAGTGGTATTAACACTTCCTGTGATCTTAATTCTATCCCTCTGTTAATACAGCCTAGAACTGTCTTGGCTTTTTTGGCAGCTGTATCACATTGCTGGCTCATATTTAAGTGATTGTCCACTAGGACTCCAAGGTCCCTCTCACAGTTACTACTATTGAGCAAGCTACCACCTATGCTGTACCTGTGCATTTTGTTTTTCTTGCCTAAATGTAGAACCTTACTTTTTTCACCACTGAATTTCATTTTGTTAGATAGTGCCCAGTGTTCAAATCTATCAAGATCCTTCTATATATTAAGCCTATCTTCTGGATGTTGGTTATTCCTGCCAGCTTGGTGTCATCTACAAATTTGATGAGCTCCCCTTCTGCCCCCAATCCAAATCATTGATGAAGATGAAGAACTTCATCTACATTAAGTTCCATTAAAATATTGTAAAACTGGTAGAAAAATTGCACAAGTTTAAATTTTTGTTTGACTCTCTGTGTGCGTTCTTGTATTAGCCATTCGTCTCTTAAAACTAAGTAGAATTAGATTCCATTGTATTTCCATGGGCTGTTTTTTGTACATATCTCTGATTTTAAAAACCATAGGGAATTAGCTGAACTGTAAATCAGTCCTGCAGACAATAAAATAGATTGTATCAGAGATGGGTATATTCCTAATAATGACATGTATGTCTAGGATTGTATTCAATCATGTCTTTACTGCATAAGGTTATAGAAAAAGAAAAGACAAGGAAAAGATAACAGAACTTATTCTTCTTCTCTGAGCATAAAAGCTATCCCATTACAGTTAAAATTGTGTTTTCCTGTAAAAGACAAGCTCCTAAAATTAGATAATAAAAGTAATAAGCTGCATTTATAAATGGGCTAAAAAGACTCTCAGTAAAACATTTCTTTTTCCCCTTTTTTTCAGTGATTCTTATAAGCATTAGTAGAGTTGCAAAGTAAAACACACAAAGAGTCCATCATCTCTCAGTGTATTAAAATATTAAATATATTCTCATCTGGTTTCCTGCTATTCAATTTCTTGTTCAGATGACTTATGTCAGAAACAGCTTCTGAAATTGTATATCTGCAGGCATTGGTCATCTAGCACTTACTGGGGTTCAAAAAATGATATAGGGGAAAAATGAAATCTCTATATTATTTTGTTCTATTGCAATTGCTTTTTTTGTGACAAAAGAAAACTATGAGCATCCCTCCCCCCAAAAAAAAACAAAACAACCCAATGGCTTTTGTACTTCTTTTCCCAAATAAAATACTAAGGAAGCAATCTGAATTCATACATTTGCTCACAACAACATTGTCTTATAACAGTGTAACTAGGTAAAGAATTGAGAAAAATTAAAGCAAGGTAGGAAGCAAGCTGGATGTAGATTTTGGGAAATATGAAATTATCCTTAAATTATGAAAGGACGTGAAACCCCCATTTCTAATATTAAACAATATTCTTTGCACTTCACAAACATCCACCGTATATTTCTGCTTTTGCAATCCAGAAAACTGAAAGGGCAGAATTTAGTCAAGCACATATTCCAGGCTCCCCCTTGCACCCCACTTCTGCACAAAGAAGCTTTAGTAACATCTTTTTTTTTTCTGCTGTGACCCCATGAAATTGCTTTCCTCTAAACCCTATTCCTGATGGGTTAGGGTTAGTCTAAAACCAATAGAGGACAGCCCCAGGGTGAGTAAAATCTGTTATTCTTTGTCTCTCCTTATATCAATGTTGAACTCAGTTGACCTCTAGGAATTATAAATAGAGAGGGAATTTTTGGGTTTCAGGCTAATGTGGTCACATCATCTCTTCTCCTCAGTCCCTGGCAAGCCTTTTGTTCCACCACACGATGTCCTTAAAGAACTGAGCATCAACTGAGATGCCACCAGACGTAATATTCAGCATGTTGACTTGGGGAGGGTGTTATGTTGATTTGTAAATGAAAGTAATGGGTTATTGCAGGGCTTCTCCCATTTTTGTGGTCATGGGATTTGTGCATAGTACATCCATTTTATTTGGGATTATTTCTGTTTATTTACTTTTGGTAGGACATGCATCACATTCATGCAGTTGAAAAGTGGGGGCAACTGCTCAACTGTCCCTGGAAATATTTAACAGAATATGTGTGTTAAATATTTCCAAGGACAAAAGGTGGGGGCAACTCCCAGATCAATTTTTTGCTATTGCTAGTCTTGCTGTAAAAAAGTAACAGTGAAATTATGGGGCTCAAGAAAAGCTTTAATTTCCCCTCGTAGGTTTTTTAAAAAATTGTTTTGTTTATGCTTTATTAAATTTATGGGGGATAAATTTTTTAAAAAATGTTTTGTTTATGCTTTATTAAATTTATGGGGAATTTATGAAAAAAGAAAGAAAGAACAAGGCAAAACAGACAGAAAAAATGCAATCACAAATAATTATATAACATACCAAAATAAATAAGTGTTAACCCTAATTTGTAAATAAATCTTTTAAACCTTGAACCTACAGCATGATATTCATCATTCTTTACACTGCATCAGTAAAGTGCCAGATTGTAAATGGAAAGTGAATTTATAATCCACATCTATTAATCTGAATTAAGCCTATCTTCCCAATATCAAATAATTAGCTTTTTTTAACTGAATGCCATGCACTAGATATTCAACATTTTTCATATCATGGTAAATTCCAAGTTTCATTTTTATTGATTTGCCATAACAACCATTTTTATTAGTTACATCTCTAAGCAATAATTATTGTCATACCACATTAAGAGTTTTGGGAAGAAGCATTCCATCCTCCATGTTATACTTTATGTATCAAGGTAGGTAAGAAATCCTTTTTTAAAAAACATTAATAAACGTATCATTCATAATACTATTATTATTAAATCATTAATTATACTACATTTTTTTAAAAAAATTGCTGACTGATTCACTAGTATAAGTTATTCTCCTTGTTTCTGATTCCTTGAACATAGATAATATCCATCTTGATAATTAATGTTATCTGTTTATAACATTTTGATATAAGTTTACATGTAACCAAGGCACAGCCTGTTACTAGTGATTTTACAAAGGGTGCCTGAAGGATATATGACAGTAGAGGCAGTGCTTATACAAGCATTTAAACCAAGGGTCCCTAACCCCAGGTCCGTGGACTGGCATCGGGCCACAGCATGCCAGAAACTGGACCTCACAAACAAGCAAAACTCCATCCATGGGATGCAGGCAGCACATGAAACCAAACTCCCTCCAGTCCATGGAAAAACCTCTCTCCAATGAACCAATCCCTGATGCCTAAGGTTGGGGGCCGATGAGTTAAACTATTATATACAAAGGACATCTAAACACCAGATCCTAATTTAATATTACATGTAGTCCCTGACTGTGAAATCCAAACCTGGTAAATTTAACAACAATCTGCCAGGGATACCTATTACTAGGTTTGCCCAATTCTCACTGCCATTCTCTACGCTAGATCTGTCTTTGACAAATTTCTATCCTTCACTTGTTGTCCTGCATTCAGGTGCTTTGGAGAATAGATTGTCCCCCTTTTCTTTGTAGCAGCCCGTCAAATATTAGAAGATTGCTATTACGTCACCGTTAGTCTTTCTCTTTGTTAGATTAGATACTCCCGATCCCTACAATTGTTCATCACATGTTTTAGATGGTCAACTAGTAAGCGGAGTGGGCCTTTGATTTAGAAAGTAGGTTCATTTTATTTAAACCAAACAAGAGGGGAAAGGGTAATCTAAGTGTTGCCCTTATCATGGATTTGAAGTATTTATACAAAAAGAAGGAAGCTGTTTCCAAAAGAAAAGGAAAAAGGACATTGTAAGTCCACTCTAAAATCTCTTTGGGTTAAGTCCACTGATTCCAAGGAACTTATTTCCAAACAAATGTGCTAAAGATAACAACCTCTCTGTTTGCAAAGATTTGCTAGCATGGCCTTCTTTTTAGCAAATTACAGTCTGTGTCTAGGCTTAAAATTAAATCCAAATCTCTTCCATTTTCTCTGCAGAAGGAAGAAATTGGCAGCAGAGTCCAGGAACGCTAACAAGAAACAAAGTGAAGCAGAAGTCTCCCAACTTGCAAAGCTTCAGTTCTCAAAAATCATCTTCAAAGAAAAATAACATATAAAAACATTGCACTCATTGTCACTATTATTGGACGTATTGGAAGTATTCTTTTTTACTATTCTGTATCAGGTGGTGTGTTTTTTTCCTGTTCACTCAATAATTGCTCTAACATCAACCCTTTTTGTTCTATCATTGTTTGGAAGAGTGTGAATAAAACATAAAATGATTTCTATAGAACATCATTTTGGGATGAACAATCCTTAATTTTTATGATTTACTTGCTTAAAAACACAAAGTATTTTTGTTCACAGGGTTTTTAAATTCAAGATGGGGTAGGCAAAATGTTGTGGAAAAGCACATATTTGCTGTCTAATCATCAGGGCTGTGCCAAATATTCCTAATATCTATGTTAGCTTTGAATTTAGTTTACCTGATACTAAAATGTTATATTATTTGAAGGAAGATTAGCACTTTTATTCTTAAAGTGAGAATGTCATTTAATATGATTAGCGCTAGGGATAATGCATGATTCCACTGATGATCTCATAATATTATACCTTATGTGATGGAGCTATCAGTATCAATAAATTTAATATTATGAACTCCAATGGAGCTAAGGAAAATGCTGGGGAAAGGAAATGGTAGGGTAGGGAAGTCTCTTTAAAATAAAGGGGAAAATTATCATATTCACAATCATTAATAAATTGACATAAATAAGATGCATGTTTTTAAAAATTCACAAGATATGAAGGAACTAGTTTTGGCTCAGGTTTATTTTCTCTAAGATTCAGCTAAATTTCCAGTGCAGTTTAGATGAAGCAGAACAGTGAAAGTAATGCAAACAAACCCATGTATTTTAGGGATGTATCAATTTTGACAGTATCTCATATGAACAATTGCCAGTTCATTTGCCTATTAGGTTATTTCACAAAGATGGGGGTTTTTTTGTGATTTTTTTGTGTAAGCACAGTGAATCAGACATCACCCCAAGTTTTGTCATATTTATGCCATGTTAATAATCCTCATATCCAGAGCTGGTTACAGTTAGCCAATCGGACATAATCTTAAGGAGCCTGTCATTGAGACAGCGAGAACTTAAAAGTGCTAAAGTTATACTAAAACGTCTCATAAAATTGATAGAGCCCAAAGATAGTCATTTATAACACAATGGCTTAATAGTTTTAAACAAGAACAAAGAATGTATCTCTTACTTTCAATTCCAGTTTGAAAACAGGCCAGCCATTTCTGATTCCTAGAGACTTCTTTGGAGGTTTTCCAAAGCAGTAACTTTGTGGGATGGAGGAAGGGGTGATTCACAAGTAGAATGGCTCTACATTAACTGTTCCTGTTTGTCAACAGGGAGTCCAAGATACATAGCATAGAACAACTCAAAGAAGTAGTGCAATGTCAGAAGATAGAGAGAGACCTGGCCCATACAATTGTCAAGAGTTGGACACGATTGAATGGATAACATCATCATCATTAAAAAAAAAAAAAACCCAACTAGAGGCAGTGTGCAAATTTTGAGAAAGTTACTCCTACCAAGAACTCTGAGAAACTTAGGAAGCAGCCCGTCACTGTATGGTATAGATGAAATGGCATGCATGGATTCCATAGGAACTTCAAAGTGCTTCCTTTCCTTCCGCGATAATTGTCTTAATGCCCGTTTTAATCAGTATTAACTACTAGCAATAACATGCTTTTAATTATGTTTTAAACGACTCCTTTATTGGGCTGTTTTGGGAAGCAAATTAGTCAAAAGGAGCTGTTAATCAAAAACGTGTTACTGGCACAAAATAAATGTTCATTTAAGGAGCCATTTGAAATAAACCTGGCTCATTGACTCTGACAACCTACAAGGACACTGGGGTCTCCTGAGGATAGCTCCTCCAGTACTCTCCAAGATACGCCTTGCTGCTCAGGAGTTATAAGTAGAAGCATTAAGCAGTTTAGGTCATTCATCAGCTAACTTTTACTACTGTACTCAAGAAAATGAGCCTCCCAGGAATGTCACAGCAGATCTATTCCTTCATTAGCTAAGTAATATTGAGAGAGACGTTCCTGTCATTATGAATGGAGAAATCTATCGCAGCGCATTTCACTCGTGCCTCCTTTGTCTTCGAGCTGCCTTTGCAAATACAAAGGTATTTAGGCTGAAAACACCAGCTTCATTTTCTACAAATGCTATTCAGGTAGGTTTCTTCCCCTTTCGTTGACTGATAGCCCTGCCAGAAAATACAAGAGAACCAGATTAGCTGTTTAAAAAAAAACACAACACACAACCCCCCCCCCCCTAAAATGCAATATCATTAGAACCGGCCTGGAAAAAGAAGGGCCTAGGAGGGGAATTATCAAATGTCATCATTTCGCTCTTTTTAAATAACTCTAGGCCATGAACGTAACAGATCCCTGTTTTGATCATTGGCACAGTGCAGTGCTTATAGCATAAATGCTGGCCATAGCAGATCATGCTGATATCCGTGAGTCATACATCTGATACATTGATATACTGGTCAGTCAAGGGCATTGTGTTGAAGGAAGCACATAGATTTCATAGAAACCTATTTCAACTAGCTGGATTTTTCAGAATCAGTCTGAACTCCATACAGGTTTAGTGTCAGAAGAAGGTTTTATTCAGGTACTTTGTTTCATAGATTATTTAAGAAATATCAATTATGTGTATGACACATAAGACTAGGGATTCCTTTGCTATTCCTTTATACCATTTCCCAATTTGTAAGAATTCATTCTTCCATTTTTCCAGTATGGAGTGGCCTGGTATTTCATGGTGAAATATATCCCCATCATTTAAAAAAAAAAAAGTGTTTCAACCAGTACTTAATCCAACATTTATTTGGAGGGAGTGGATTTCAAGGTGTTTTGGCTAGAGAATATTGAAATTGAAAGGTTTCAATATCTCTTCTGTCCTGTTCAAACATCGCTTGGTAAGATTGAAATTTAAATGGAACAATTAACATTATCTGCTTGCTTGTGGTGATAAAATGCTGGATTTCCTGATAGCTCTCAGAGCATATCTTAGGTCTACAGAGACAAGATATCAGGTCTTTGACCGAAAATTGGGGAACGGTTCCTAGATCATTTCATATCTCTTCTTCATTCTTGTCAAACCACATTTATCTTGTCATGTTAAAAGGAAGAGCTTGTATGGCTTGTGGAAGTCGAAGTGAATTGCCATTGGGTAAAGGTGTCCAGGGATTTAGAAGAAGTATCATTAATATGAGCAGTTTCACTGTTTCTGTTCTTCATCAGATGACCAGCCCAAATGATAAGATAAAGATAGATATAGATAAAGATAAAGATATAAAGATAACTTTTATTGTTATTTTTTTACTGTGAGTACACTGGCCCACATTAAAAATGAAATTCTGTTGCCTGCTCTCAAGAGAAAGTGCATATCTACCCAAACACATACATAACACACATCTATACATGCTATATACATACATAAATATATACCAATGAAACAACTGTTTGTTGACCTAGGAACTGATCTGTTGAGATGTTGAGATTTGCAACTCAAAGGTGATATGATATTAACCATGAAACATAGTTAATTGTTTCTGGTAGATCAGCAATTCTCTCCCCTAGAAAAAGAGATTTTAGTATAGCAAACATTTACATCCTTATCGCATCCAGCCTAAACCACTGCAATTCATTTTATTTGGGTCTTCCTTTATCTTAGAAACTTTGATTTACAAGACATGCAAGGTAAAGTCTCCCTGAAATTGAATTCTTGTCACTATAGATACTAGGCAATAGTTTGCCAGCTTTTTCCAGGATCTTTTTAAATGTCTCAATCTAGTTTCACTTAAATACTCAGATTGATTCTATTTATCCATCTTCACAATCAGCTAAGACAGACTAAGTGCTTTATCTGCTATGTTTCAAAAGAAAACCTATTATCTAATATTGGCAGTAGGCAAAAAGTCTCACCGGTGCTAGGTAGTTCAGTGTCTACCAGTTTGCTTCTGAAAAATGAATCTTAAAAGTGTTTGGATCCAATACTGAAGAACTCTCTTACAAATTTGTCTGGCAATCCTATCCAAACTGCCATATCAGTCTGAAGCTGAGCATGATGTTATTTGATTGATGGTTTCTCCAAGGAAATGCCCTGTCTTCTTTGATGGCTCTCAGAACTCAACTGAAGACATTGACATCTTCATATAATTTAACTACTTGATTCTGCTTTGTGTTCTGATCAGAAGCCGCTCTTCTAAACAGCATTCTTTACTTTTGCCTTAATTTAATTCAACTACATTTGTTGTACTGTTCATTTCTAATTCATGTTATGAACTGTCTTGGAAACCACAGCTGAAAGGTGGGATATAAATATTTTAATCATCAATGCATAAGCATAAATATGTAATTGCACAGATAAAGTAAACTTGTGGTGCCCGGCAATTCAAGAGAAACATCTCCTAAGTCAACCACAATGAAATAACATTTTTACATTGTGCCAACTATATGAGATTTCCTTCCTGAGTTTTATGCAAACCGATCTGTGGTCTTCACATAGCAGGAAATAAAATTAAGCTTAATACAAACTTAAAATGTGTGGACAACTAAATGAATCTCAGAAAAAAAAAAGTTTGCCTGCCCTTTCAGATTTATAACTGATGTTTGCCATTCATGCTTAAAGCTTCACCTCACATCTTAATTACCTTGCTGACTTTCAGCAAGATGCAAACTTTCTGTCCGAATCTACATTAAAATCATTATCACAGTAGGAAGACTCAGATGTTTATTGTGGTATTTTAGCATCACCAGAATAATGTTTCAGCAACAATTCAAATGCAGTGACTCGTTAATAAGATAACAAACTTTTCAATATTTACTTTACTAAACATAGGGCAATTTAACTAAGATCCAGGAACTCTGGATTCTTATAGTAATGAGTGGTTACTGGAGTGATGGTGGCAGGCGAAGTTAATTAAGCATCAATTCACAATAAGTACTTAGCAACTGAGCCTGAGGGTAGGAATGAATTGGGAAAGCTACTTTTGATGGGATAAAGAAGGAACACATGCTGTTGCATGCCTTTTCATAAGCAACTCTGTTTCTGATACTTCTGTGAGAAACTCAATCTGATTGGAAATATTGATTGGTTCAATCAGATGCCCCTTTAGTAACTAATTGCACTGGAGTTTTTCAATTGCAAGAGGCTTAATTAGATCCCAACTTCCCACTTTTATTATTGCTATAACTAACTCAAGGCAGAAAATACATCTGATACACCTTCTTTCTCTACTTTTCCTCACAACAACAACCCTGTGAGGTGGGTTGGGCTGAGAGAGAATATGAGAGGTCCTTGGTGCTGTCTGAGGTTGGTTGTTTTCTTGCAGATGTTTCATTGCCCAAGCTAGATAACATCATGTAGCACTAGTTTGGGTAATAAAATGTCTGCAAGAAAACAAGCGTGGACTCCTCATTTCAACCCTAAACTACAAATATTTAGACAGAGGGGTGGGGGAGGAGAGAGAGAGAGAGAGAGAGAGAGAGAGAGAGAGAGAGAGAGAGAGAGAGAGAGAGAGAGAGAGAGAGA
>JANHFL010006063.1:99195-116935 GCA_032468155.1 Oxyrhabdium leporinum
CCATGAGTGATGTTGAGTTGGCCACGCCCACTCAGTCACATTACCCCCACCAAGCCACGTCCATAGAACCGGTGGTAAAAAAGAATAGATTTCACCACTGGTTTTCTCTATGTGGCTAAAAGGCTCAGTGTTTGTACAAAGCTGAGAAGGTTAGCCTGAAACTCTTAGTAACCAAAAATAATGTTTTTATTTAAAAAAAACCACAAGATTTACTGAAAGGGACAATGTGACAGAAACATCAGCAACTGGTTGATGTTCACTTTAGAATCCAATTTTACAACAGAATAGCAGAGTTGGACAGGACCTTGGAGGTCTTCTAGTTCAACCTCCAGCTCAAGCAGGAGACCCTCTACCATTCAGGACAAATGCTGATCTCTTGTTAAAAGACTTGGAGACCCACAACTTCTGAAGGCAAGTTGTTCCTGTAATTACTTGTTCAAGCTGTCAGGAAATTTCTCATTAGTTCTAGGTTGACTCTCTCCTTGATTAGTTTCCATCCATTGCATCTTGTTCTGCCTTCAGGTGCTTTGGAGAATAGTTGACCTATGCTTTGCCCCTTAGATGTTGGGACACTGCTTTGATATTGCAACAGTGAACCTTAGAATATACCTCTTTTGAGGATCCAAGGGCTGCATGCCCAATTCCCAATCATTTCTGAATGCTTATAAGGCAGTGGACAGACCATTTACTCATGCTTGCAGATCCTTACCACTTTCATTTTATGATCCTGGTAATCATCAAACTGATTTAATAAGCTTGTATCTTGTCAGGTCAGGCAACCCGCTTCCACACGGAAGGGCTGGTCCTATTCTCCCCTAAGTTATCTGTAGATTATTGTTGAAAACATTTAAGATAGCATCGCTTATATTTCAACGGGTAAGTGCAACCAAACTCTAGTGATACAATATGATATATTCTAAAAATGATTGGATTTAAAACAAGAACAGGAAAAAAATTGGGGATGGAAATTATGTTTTCTAGGAGGTGAAAAGTGCTGAAGCAGAGCTTGGACAGTCCTGTTGAGACAAGTTTTCTTTGGATTCAACTTTTGAAACTGTTGCATGAGTCTTGTAAACAGCATGCTTGCATTCTTGGTTAAAAAAGAAGTGCTTCATCTATGTTTCTTGTGTCTTGTTGCAAAATATCTCTTTCAAAGGTCTAAAAGACAATAGATGATGATGGATAATTGAAAATAGATGATGGTTCCTATCAAAGTAAGATGGATCAGGCATAGTTTTGCATACAATTTGTGTCCAGGTATTATGACATCCCTAGTTTCAATGAAATTCCTCCCTCCCCTGCGATAAAACCAAAATATGTGATGTGATAGCATAGTAGCTTGTGAAATCAAAAACAAAATACTTAAGCATTTGAGATATGATAACATCTCATATTGCATCTCTAATTATGTATTACTAGAGGAAACAATAGAAAAAGTGGAATTGATGGGAAGTAAAGAATTTAGAAGAAAAGAAGCAACAAAATAAATAGTCAGGGTAATCATGAATTAAAGCTGAATTGTTCAATTAACAGAGGATATATCTATCATGGCTTCAAAACGGGATTTGTTCAATGATGTCCAGACTACTTCACCATTAAAATGAAATATAAACCAGCAGAGTAAAAAAAGGTTTGAGAAACTCCAAAATCCAAGTTGAGGTTTGATTATAACAAGCATCTATAGAGTTTTACAAAAGTTTGCATGTCATAAATTACTTCACATAGTACACCATTTATATTTCATAATGCACGATTCCATCCCAACCTCATCAGGTGGTCAGAGATTTTGATGATGATCCTCATCTCAGCTTTATAATTGTCAAAAGAATTTGAGGCAGGAGATTGAGACAGTCAGTCTGCTCCATGAGAAATTAAATCCTGGTCATTCAGGATTCGAAATCACACAGGTTGCCTATGCGCTAAAAGGGAAGGAAGAGATGCTTTAGATGTTTATCCACAATCTATCAAGAGCACCAAGACTGCAAAATGAAGACGCAAATGGAATATGAAGCACCTCCGGTTGCCTGGCCCCCTTGTATAAACCAACCAGATTGATGGTTGGTAGGGCCTATCACGGTTTTTAAACTGAATACAGTTCTATTTTCACTAGTAATATTAATATAGAACAGTTGTTAACCTGCTCTTATTCTATTCTTGCCGATAAAGTCTTAAGAGCCAGCTTATTGAGAGTTCTTTGTCAATTAATTAATTAATCAATTAATTAATTTCGGTGTCATTTTTATTTCCGTGGGAGCCAACATACCTCACTTACTGAAAAGCCTTAATTAATTCATTGTCTCTGTTGGTTTTGTAAATGAGCTCCCCTGCATATGGATACAGGAATGCATATTTATGCAATATACATGCACACAAAGTTATTCCACAGCCTGAAATTTATTGGGATTCAAATGTAAATAAATGCAAAGTGTTCAGAATCCTTCCTGATACATAAAGAGAAGTTAGGTGAAATTTATGGGATTCATTTTTTAGCTCGGTATGTGAGGGGCCCTAAACAAGTCATTATTGCTTTGAGAAACTGCTTGCTTAATTCTCCATATATTGTGAGGAGGATATACCTCAAACCACAATATTAATTTTTAAAACATATAGATGAGAATGTAGATAGATTTATGCCGTAATAGTTCCTCATATCATTTATAATAATTTCAAGAGGGTTAAAAAAAAGTCATTAAAAACCAAAACTGGATGCATATTCTTAAACAGTAGACATTATTATTGCTGAAGACAAGATGAGCATCATGGTCAGCCAAGGATCTTGCTTATATGAAGCTAGGATCCTGCATTTGAAATCCTGTTTTAAAAATATAAAATTGCCCTACGTGTCATCTGAAGACCAAAGATACAATTTGCTTCTAATATCAGAGGTATATCATGGACCCACAGGTAAAAGAAAAGAGACTGATTCTATACACATTTCCTCTCATCCTTTCAGTATAAATAGAGCTTCTAGTTTATACTTACAAGAGTTTTGCTGCCTGGTAATATCAGAACATATTCCAGGTTCGCAGTCAAGAAATGCTAAGGGTTCACCCACATGTCCTGCTTACTGCAGCCAGCAATCAAGTATTGAAGGGGTTATGTTCCCAGACCATTATCTCCATTGTATGACTAACCTGGTGCTGCAACAGCCGGAAATTGTCTTTGTGTTCTGATGTGAACCACCACAAGCTAACAATTTAGTGTTCATGAGGTAGGAGATGACACGGTCAAGTTCAGGGATCTGCTCAATTCCCATTTGTGGTCGGACTGCCTTTTCCTATTCAGTTGATGAGCACAAAATCTCCTGGCCCTTTTCACTGTGGCTGCAGAGAAGCTGGGCCACCCTTGTCAACCTATTTCTTCTTCTCCAAAATTCTAAGCAAAATTTGTAAGCAAAATAAACTGAGTTTCCTTGTGGTATTTCTCAGGGAGACATGCACACTGCCGTGACTTCCAACTGCAATGGGAATGCCAGTCTCTTCAGGGAGATTGAGAAACTGCTATTTCTATGAATGGAATTAAGAAAAAAATAAATAGATAATTTCCAGCCACTGAAGAAGAGATGCAGCCATTCCTACAGCTAAGGTGGGAAAGAAGTCCCAACTCATGGAGTTGGCTTTTTCCAAGCTAGCCTTGAAAAAGAATTCATGCAGAAAGGCGAATTTGTTTCCCAGCTGCCAAATTTGTTTCCCAGCTGCCAAAAGTGACTCAGGCAATTTCTGGCTTTTCTCCCTTTTTAAATCAAAGATTTTGGGTGAGTTAACTTCCAACTAGAAGAACTATCTTTAATTCATTCATGTTATCAATTTAGTTCAGAGGCTTAAAAAATCAGGGTTAGGTTTAGTTGCTGTTCCAGGCAAGCGCACCCAGCTTGGTCATCATGAATTATTCCCAATATCTTTTTGCATATTGTAAGAATGCAGGAAATGATACCTGCCCTTAATTACATGAGGAAATAATCCTTGGGTTGGTTGTTGAGGGGCAGTAAAAGTAGAGTGGGGGCAACACTTTTTATATGCCCAGAGAAATCTAATTGGGTCAAGTTGGTTACTTGGTTAAGGCACCAGGCTAGAAACCAGGAGACTGGGAGTTCCAGTCATGCCTTAGGCATGAAAACCGACTGGGTGACCTTGAGACAGTCATATTCTCATTCTCATGAGAAATAGAAGGAGGAAGCAGTATTAAATATGTTTCCCACTTTGAATTGTTTATAAAAGTAATAAAGGTGGGATATAAATAAAAGTAAAAAATGTGTTAATAGATCCATATACAAAATCTATGCTGACGCAGCTAAATCATTCCACTTTCCCTATTTTAACAAGGCTAGCAATTTTTAAAAAGGGCTGCAGAGAATGGAGTAGCTTAGGTGAATATGCTTGATAGCATTTCACTCTGTGCTGTGTAGTAACAAAACAATGCATGCCTTTGGAGAACAGCCAAGGTCTTTTTAACCCAAAAGAACTACTAGAGTAGCTCTGATTTTTTTTTCCCCATGCCAAATCTGGTATTTTTATTATTTCAGAGATTATAGAAGAAGATGATCAATTGTTTGTTGGGGAACGATAATTCTTTGATGAACATTTTTGGGAAATGCAAAATTCAACCCCCATCTCTCCATATTACTAAATTCCAAAAACGCTTGTACTTTCACAAACATATATTTTATTTTAGGTATTCTAGTGTTGAGATTAAATTATTCATTAGCCTTCATTACTTATTCAGTAGCTCCTGGGTTTATCTTGCTCTGCTAAAGGTATCTACTTTCTGTTGTCAATAAAGAAAATGAGCCTGATTCAACGAGCTTGCAAAACTGGTAGGAAAGTGATATCAATCTATTCTGCAAATCACAGTTTTTTTTCATTTTATTAGACCCCCCCCCCCTTAAAGCCAGGCCCATATATTGAGGTCTTTGTTGTTATGCTGATGGTATCAACTCTGGAGGGGCAAAAAGGAACAATTAATCTCAAAGTAGTCAAAGAAATATAAATAATTGTTAAAATTTGATCTTCAGAAATTTTAGACAGACATTGGTTTTAGACCTTATGTTCTTTGTAGGAAAACATGGAAAAGTGATAAAGAACAAAATCCTCACTTTTCAGAATTTTGCAAAATATTACGCAAGTGATAGATAGATATGAGAGAGAGAGACAGAGAGAGAGACAGAGAGAGAGAGAGACAGAGACAGAGAGAGAGAGAGAGACAGAGACAGAGACAGAGACAGAGACAGAGAGATTTGTTTTATTTCAAAACCACACATTTTTTGAATGCTATTCTTTCTGTCTGATTGACAGAGAGGCTGAAACAGAAAAGCAGACAATATTAGCAAAGAGCAAGGCTCCTGTTCCTCTTAAGTCAAATATATGCCCCTCATCCATCCAATGAATAAGCAAGGCTTTATTATATATGTATATATATAAATATAGGTTTTACTTGAAAATGTTAAGGTCCTACCTGTTATTCTTATTTAATTGAAATAGTCTTTAAACACGACTAGTTAAGATAGAATAAATAAAGGAAGAGTGAAATGACTGAAAAGAAGGGAAGGAGTGAGAAGACTAGTTGAACAGATCCTCCAAAAAGGCAGAGGTGACAGTTTTAAGAATAAAAGACACTATATAAAGTAATATATAGTTGCAAAATCAAGGATGATCCATAGGGAGAAAAAGAAAAGGAGAAGTATAGTGAACCATGTTAATTCATAGTACATTTAATTATCAGGTTTTTTCCCCCTGCTGTAGACAATATCAGACATATGTGAAGCAACCGATCGCTAATCAACTTGTAAAGATACAACATAATTTTATTTGCATGCTACCAATAATACAGCGTATTCTGTGCCCCACAACAAAGTTGTGATACCTAGGTGAGCAGTCAGAACAAAAGCAGCACCAGGGCTTATGTATCCTTGGCTTGCTGCAATTCAAGGCAAAGAAAGGCAAAGTCTTAACACAGAGAAAAAAGTAGACACAAAGAAAATCACAGTGTGATATCAAAATGTTTGAGATAAAACTATCCATGCGACCTTATTATTATTTATCTGTTCCTACCATAGTAGCCATGCTTTCTTTGAGATATGGTCAGTAAATATTAACACTTTGGTCTGTTGGGTCCCAGATATCTGAATGAATCTTCTCCATCACCACTCAGGCTCACTTCAGCTTCCTTTGAATGTTATCTTACAAGGGCACTTTAAGAGGTTCATATCTCTGGGAGCCATCTCAGAGGTTTATTAGTGAATGCAGTTTACATGTGTATAGGTATGGGGGGGTATATTTTACCACTATCCTCCTTGTTTCATGGCCTGAAATTATTTGGTTTTTAATTCCTAAGACCTTTCCTGGGTTCTCTCTAACATTGCTTAACCCCAAAGGAAAAAGCATAATGGGTATTTAGGTAAAGCAAAAGCATGATAGACTTCAAGGAAGGTGCTTGTATTGATTGTACCTGTTAAAGCAGAAGTGCTTTGCTACAAAAGAAAACAAGACAACGGCAGTTTCACTTAATCTCCTGGGATATGAAATATGCATTTATATAAATATCACAAAACTACAGGTTGTAAAACATCACTTCTTCGTGTATCATGGGTTGCTGTTATAAGATGAGCAAGTTTAGCGATTGGGTCAGATTCTTGATGAATGTCAAAACATGAAAAATCAAAGAGAGCAAACGTCCTAACAAGATGATTTACTAAGAATATATAAATATGGATGTGTAAATAGTATCCATTTGCATACAATCTGACTCTTTAGTGAGGCTAACCAGTAAATGGGCCCTTGAAAGATTTGGAAGGCTGCAGAATGAGAGCAGAAACACTGACAACTTGTAAATATTATTTAATATATATTTGTAAATATTATATTGTATATAATACAATATTTTATATAAATATTATATTGTATTATTGTAAATAATATATACTTGTAAATATTTAATGTATGTATGTATGTATGTATGTATGTATGCATGCATGCATGCATGCATGCATGCATGCATGCATGTATGTATGTATGTATGTATGTATGTATGTATGTATGTATGTAATTGGTCTTTGGGTTTGTTTGGGTTAGACTTCCCTCTAGCTATAGTCTAACTCATTGGGATATTTATTCCTGATCTTTTACATTTCTACTATTTCTGTAACCTCTGAGGATGAATACAGTCACAGAGAAAGCAAAGTTTGGATAAACACTTCTAAAGGGCTTAGTTGAGCTACAGTATGTAGTATTTCAGAGAGCATAGGGATGGCTCATCTAACACCTGTCTTGAACTCTTTAAAGCAGGGGTATTAAACTCAAGGCCCATAGGACAGATCCAGCCCAAAGGGCGTTTAGATCTGGCCCACGGGGCTGCCCTGAAAACAGGGAAGGACTGGCCTGAGGTGCCTCTGCCAGAGAAAATGGAGCTCCATTTTCACTGGCAGAGGGCTGCAGGACTTTGAGCTGGTCACACCCACCATGGTCATACCCACTTGCCCTCCGAGGTCAAACACAACCCTTATGAGGCCCTCAATGAAATCAAGTTTGAGACCCCTGCTTTAAAGCAACTGAATCTTTAGCAGGATTGTATGACTATGCTGTGTAGATACAGCATGATCTCAGAAAAGGAATTTATTTATTTATATCCCACCTTCGTTATTTTTATAAATAACTCAAGGTGGCAAACCTATCCAACACACCTTCCTATTTTCCCTACAACAACAACCCTATGAGTTATGTTGGCTATGAGGTATAATGACTGACCCAAGAATATCCAGCTGGCTTTCGTAGTTAGGTGGGACTCTATCTCAAGGTCAGTTGCTTTCTAGCCTGGTGCCCTAACCACTAGCCAAATTTTACAGAATAGTTTTTAATTTATTTATTCATTTTTTTATGGTAACCCTTCTCATGTACCTGACTCTGGTAGCTAACAAGGAAAACAGAGAAATAAAAACAGCAAGAGTATAAATAACTTATAATGACAGCTGAGCAACAATACATAGTCAATATAGCCAAGAACCTGGCTCATCCACCTTACTAGGCCCAGTGCAAACACCTGCTCTTGAAGGTTTTGTGAAAAGCCAGCAAAGTTGGGGACAGCCTGATCTCTCAGGAGATGATATTCCAGAGGTATGGGGGAACTATGATACAAAAGGCTGTCTTTCTGAGTCCCGCCAGATGAAACTCTGCTATGGACAGAACTTGGAACAGGCCCCTCCTGCCAGATCTAATAAGATGGGTAGATACCATCTGAAAAAAAATGGTCCTGTAAGTCACCTGGCCCCAAGCCATGAAAGGCTTTAAAGGTAACCATCAGGACTTTGCATTGTACTCAGAAGCATACCAGTAGCCCATGCAGCTCACAAAGTAGAGGTATCACATGTGCCAAAATGTAGGCACCTGTAGCACCTGTAGCCCCATTTTCCATCCTCTGAAGCTTCCACATAGTTTTCAAGGTCAGCCACACATAAAATGTGTGTCAGTAATCCAAACAGGAACAATTGGCTAGGTATGAGTAATTGTGAGCAAGGCCTCCTGGTCCAGGAACAGGTACAATTAGCACACAACATGAAGCTGTGCAAAGTCTCTCTGGGTCATGGCTGCCAATCCTATCTCAGACTGGAGCTATGAGTCCAGGGGGGCCTTCAAATTGTGCACAGGATCTGTCTGGGACAGTGCAACCCCATCCAGAGCAAAAGATTTTAACTCCCCAGAACCAGAATTTCTAAACCCAAAGCCACTTGATCTTATTAGAGCTAAGCCTATTTCCCTCCATCCACACACCCCACAACCTCCAGGCATTTAGGCAGGACTTCTAGGACTTCACTCCAATGGCCCAGGATGGAGAAATATCACTAAATATAACTGCAGAGGTACTACTATGAAGCATATATGTTTGCCCCAAATCAGCATAGACAGCATGTTTGTTTGTTTATACAATTTAGAAATTGACCGACTTCTAGCAAATCTGAAGAGTTTACAATTAAACGTTTTTAAAATACACACACACAAAAAGAATCATGCATGTTTTCCAAAACAACATACAATCAAGGAAAGCCCATTCAACGAGGACTCCACCTTCACTTTGCCCTGGAACATGGGAGATTTGCCAAATGTTTAATGCCATCCTAGGTGGGAGCTATATGTATCTTGAGGCGGAATTTTATTCCAGAGGGTACATTTCCTGGGCCCAACAAGAGGACACTGCTTAATCAGTGGGACCCAGAGCATGCCCACTCTTCCCAATGGCAGATAGATACAGGAACAGATAGTTTCTCCGGCGTCTATACTCAGGGGTGGGCTGCAGCATGGACACAGAGGTTAGAGTGAACCTCTTGCTCTGAGCTTTGAGTGGGCCCACCCACCTGCCTTGCTCTAAGCAATCACTAAATAACTCACCTTTTCGCCACCTACGCTGCTCAGAGAGAGACTAATTGCTGAACCCCATATAATGTGTTCCTTCAGACAGGCAGATTAGCTGCTACCATGCAAGAAGGGAAAGACTTTTCCCTTCCTGTCTTCACATCGGCCAATCCTGGATCTATGGAGCTACAATAAGGGTGTTTGTAACAGAAAAAAAAAAGATGGATCGTGACTTTACAAACTCCAAAACTCATTTAGGTGTCCAAGTACAAAATTAATTAACCACTGCTCACCCAGATATATGAAACCCAGAACTGAAGGGAGACTTCATAAATAAAGTATCCTGGTTCTATCAAAATAAAAGCGACAGACAAACACCGACCTTACAACCACCAACAATCAAATTTAATTCCATACATTTATTTGGGCTAATGGAAGACTCCCACAGGACAAATTTAAAGATGTGATGTTCTTTTCTCTCTAACCCCCTCACCCTCATTCTCCTCCACATATTGTAAAAATAAAGAACAAATGCATAAGATTTCACAAGCAGAGAGGAGATAAACACACACGTGCACACAATATGAGCTCATAGGTTCACCCCAAAGCAAATAATTCATCTCATCTCCAAGTATTTTGTTGACTTACCCAAAAGATAAAAGTGAATGCCAGGGTCAGATTCTTGTTCCTTGTTCACAGAATCATCGTGGGAATTATTTCCAGAGAAGCAAAACCATGGGATAAGATGCTTGGAAATCAGTCACACGAAAAAGAAAGTTGTGAAAGACAAAAAACAAAACAAAACAAAACTATCCCATTATTCTTTATTGCCAAGCATTGTTTACAGTCATTAGCAAGCTCTGTCGTCTCTTTTCTCTTCTTACGTATATAGTTCTTAAAAACTTTGATTTTATACTATTCCCTATTTATTTGGAACATGGCCAGTAAATGCTGGCTTGCTGACTCTGTACTGTTAAAAACCAGCCGGATCTTCAACCCATGTTTTATAGCAGCAGCGTGCTTTATGTTAACTTTTAATCTATGCAAAATCTAGAGGGGAATACCTATACAGGTAGCCCGTGACTTACGACAGTTCATTTAGTGACCATTCAAAGTTACAACCTCACTGAAAAACGTGTCTTATGACCATTTTTCACACTTATGAAAGTGTTCAACATCCACACGGTCAGGTGATCAAAATTCAGATCCTTAGCAATTGACTCATAGTTATGACCTTTGCATCTCCTAGAATCCTGTCAGAATCCTTCTGACAAGCAAAGTCAATAGGGAAGCCAGAATCACTTAATGACCATGCTACTAGCTTAATAACAGCAACGATTCACTTAACGGTGGCAAGAAATGTTGTAAAATGGCCGCCAAACTCATTTAACAAATGTCTCACTCAGCAGCATAAATTTTGGGCTCAGTTGTGATCGTAAGTTCGGGACTACCTGTATAAGTATATAAAATGGCTATTCCACTAAAAGAGGAAAGAATTTTTGGGTTCCCTTTCTTTGATACAGTACTTTCAAATGTCGCTGTCAGCAATGTCAAGTCATTCCTGTCAAATGTTGGGATTTTTATACATTTCTTTGAAAAATATTAAATGTACTAGTTTGCAAAATGACCATCTCTTCTTATCTGCAAACTTGGGACCATGAAATGATCTGAAAATAACATGGGGAGTGCTGGTAGTCCTCGACTTACGACCACAATTGAGCCCAAAATTTATGTGGCTAAGCGAGACAGTTGTTACGTGAGTTTTGCCCCCATTTTATGGCCTTTCTTGCCACAGTTGTTAAGTGAATCACTGCCATTGTTAAGTGAATTTGGCTTCCCCATTGACTTGGCTTGTCAGAAGGTCGCAAAAGGGGATCACGTGACACCCCTCCCCCAAGGATACTGGAACCATCATAAATATGAGTCCGTTGCCAAGCATTCGAACTCTGGTCACATGACCACAGGAGTGCTGCTATGGTTGTAAGTGTGAAAAACGGTCATAAAGTCACTTTTGCCAGTGCCGTTGCCACTAAATGAACTGTTGTAAGTCAAGGACTATCTGTAGACTGAAAGGAAAAATGGGTTTGGAATGTGGATGCGTGAACGCTCACACGTGATTTCTCCAGCAGATTTTGAAAATGAAATAAACACATATTTTATACCAAGGCATTTTTAGAAATTAATTTTACATAAAGAATAGCCCAACATTTCTGATATAATTAACTTGCAAGTGAGGCTGCCTCTGACTTCAACCTCATTTTCAAATCTAGGTTATAATTTAAGTTCTAATTTGGATACGAAAATAATTTTCCTTTAAGTAATTACACGGGTCTCCTTAATTAGAGTTGGTACCTTACCCTTGTTGTTCTTCTCTCTCTAGTTCCCTGAAAGTACATGTGGTTGGTGCAATAAAATAGCTAATGCAAAACCTCTGAAGACTTTAAAAAAATAATAAAATACTCTTTGGTTCAAGCCTCTTTTCTATAAAACGTAACATTGTGCCAAGAAAATGCCTGTTGCAACCTGGGAATTTTCTTCAATGTCATGAAAATAAATTGCTTTTGATTCCAGAATTCTTTCCTCCCCAAAGAAGAAGAAAATCAGATAAAATTCTCATTCTTCATGCTGAAGTCTCATTTTTTTCCCCTTAGTTATTCTACAATTCCAACAGATGTTCCTACCGGCCATTAAATTCCAACTGAAGATCATGGGGTGTTTTTCAGTAGCCCAAATTAAGCAAGGAGGAGGCCTAAGTAACAGAAAACCAGCAAGAAAACAACACTCATTACTCTCTGCCACTTTCTTGTAAGAAAGTAAACTCAAAAACACCACCATCAAAGAAATTACAAAGAAATTTGAAAGCACCTCAAGAATGAGATAGAAAACTGGAAGCCTTAGAGGAGACAGATTGTGGCATCATGTTATTGGGCATCTCCCTTCTTGACCACATCACAAATGACACCATTTTGGTGTGGCACCAATAACACAGAAGATGAGAGAAGACCGGCTCAGCTGGTATGGAGACATCCAGAGAGCATCACCTTCCACTGTGGCCAAGACTACCAACTAGAAGTCGATGGCTGGTGACCTTGCGGGCATCCAAAGCAGAGACGGCAAGATACCATCAACAAAGAGATGCAAGCTGCGGGCCTGCGGGCCTGGAGACGTAGCTGACCATTCAAAATGGCGTTCAGTGATACGAAAAGCGGACCCTGCATTTATGGGAATATGCTAGGAAGAAGATGATTGAGGTATCGTGTTAGATCAATAACTTGCTCGATCCCTCCAAATGTAATCTACCTCTTTAGGTGAAATCATCTTGTGCATTGCAGGAGGGAAAACATAAGGTATGATGCATTAGAACTAAATGCATAGTTGATTATATAGCCTTATTTCTATTTGTTTTTGAATTTCACACTTGCAGCAAATACAGTCCATGTGAGGCAAAGAGCAAGTTTTAGGCCAGGGAAATATCAGATAGGAGTGACAAAAAGTTTGGTAGCATCATTATTTCAAATCTGTCATATGGCTTTTTTTTGCTTTTTTTTTTAAAGGAGGGACTGTATTGAATAGAGTGGAGTTTCCCATCACATCGCTGTAGAGCAAAAAAAAACAAACCAAAAACCTGAGCAAATGCTGTTTATTTATTCCCTTAAAGAAAAACAATCTAATCCACAAGGATTTGCCAGGTGGCTAAGAGAAGTATAAAATCAGTCACTATAACATCAGCAAAACTTCATATAAAACACTGGAAAAACAGCTATGCTTTCTTGTTGGGAGGATGGCAGAGAATCAGAGAGGGTGGTAGAGGCTGAAGAAGAATAAATATGTCCTATCTGTGCTCCAGCAGAGGGGAGAAAGTGTGGGCTGTGTTTTCAGCAGCCTTCAATTCAGTCATTGGCAATACAGTAATTGCTAGGCATCGTGCAATTGTTCCACACCCACAACCAGAGCGATAGAATATAAGACTTGGAAGGGATTTTAGAGACCATTTAGCATCCTTCATAGATGACCATCGAGCCTTTGCTTAAACTGGAGGTGAAGGAGAGTCCTCCATTTTCTTATCTTGTTGTCTCCCTGCAGTCTTCTCCTCAGCATGGGAAAATATACCAGTACTTCTAAATCATTTCTCATAGGGACTCTTTTCATCTTTTTCATCTTCCTTAGATATACCCCAATTTATTAACCCTTCTTAAACATGATGCCACAACTGGATGCAATATTCTATGCGTAAACTGACCAATCAAGGATGGGAAGGACTGATGACCTCTCCTGATCTTGACATTAAAACTCTGTCAGTACAGCCAAGGGCTCATTTGTTTGTTTCTTGTTTGCTTTGGGGGTTTTTTTGGCAGTGCTTCACCATGTTCAGATCGTTTTCATATTCACATCTGTCTTCTTGATTTCCTCCAGCCTATGATAGTCTGTTTACTTTTTCTTACCCAAATGGAGAACTTCGCATTTGTCTAGGTCGAACTTAATCTTGTTGGTGTTTACTTGTTATTGCAGCTCATCAAGATTTTGATACAGACTTGTAAGGGGTTTGCTATTGCCCCATCTCTTTGTGACATCTGCAGATTTGATAATTGTATTTTCTAACCGTTCATCCAGGAAGAGAAACAGAGACTTGGAGTACGCCACTTAGCATCCTCTCTTGAATTCCTGATGGTTCCCCATTTACTTTGCTTGTGGGAACCTTGACCAAAGAAAGTCTTCCCTGCTGGAGAAGCCAGCAGAAAGTTGAGTGTCCAAGGCCAGCAGGCAGATAAGGTGAGATAAGGCGCAAGCAATTCTAATAAAGAAATTAAAATTAAAATAAAGAAGTAACTGCTGATGGGAGGGGCAGGAAGCAAGACAGTGCAGAATGGCAGGTGGTGTGCACAAGAGGTGTTGCATGGATTGGCAAGGATATGTAGGTGTGCACCAGAAAGATGCACGGTAAAATAAATATACAATAGATGTTTTCCATTTCACAAAGGGCACACTTGATGACAGATTTTGTGGCTGAGCTGCCAGTGTTTATGAATACTCTTATCATTTTCACTTCTTTTTTTGTTGGCTGAAAGCAACATACAGCTGACCATGCTGGACTATCAGTTTCTCCCAATAAATCAGCACATCCTCCATGATATGTCCTTGCCTTTTATGTATTATGAGAGCAACGCATTGAGTCTATTCAGAACTGTGTCCACTGAAGGGAGGCATCTTTAACCTTCTGATAAATTAAGCACAATACTTGGAATAATGACAATGTCATTTTTGAATGCACCAATGTTGATCTCTGTCACAATGAGTTCTTTGTGGAGTTCTTCCATGATCATTTTTGCAATCCCCATTCCATTGCAAAGCCTGGGAAGCTCCAAGTTCCTCATTAAAATGATGGGAGAGCCTATCTTCAATTCTTGTTTAGGTGGTAGTATTTCAGCAGAATCAAGACATGCTATTGGAAAATGAGTACCGTTAGCTCTTTGACCTACAGCACGTCTAGTACTGAATCCATTAGATGCATAGCACCACTGGGTTAACACCCTTCCAAATTACCACAGGCAGGGAATTTGTGCCTATGCCTGAACTGCCTGTAGAGCAACCCACTTCAATGTGACTAAATGAATGTATGGAGACATTGAGAAAAGGATGGGTGAATATCCAAAAGTCTTTAGCGGAGGCTGCAGCTTTTTAGCCGAGGGTAAACCTGGGCAAGCAACATTGCAGAATTCATACTTCTCATCATTTCATTGTGAAGAAACAAGGTTTCTTGGGTACCCAAGAAACAAGGTAGAGTTCTTTTGAGAACAGTTCTTCAGGGCACGTGCGGAGGTTTGGTGACTTTGAAAAACAGGCCTCCCAGAAGTTTGGGAAGGTTGGAAATGGCTTCAGGGGGACTCCAGAGCCTGGGGAGCCATTTTCGCCATGATGCAGGAGGCCAACTAGGTCACGCCCACCATGGCACGTCCACCCAGCAACTGGACAGCGAACCCGTTGCTAAAATTTTTGAATCCCACCCCTGCTTTCAGCCCCAAACCAGGGCCCTTCGCAGGCAGTCACTTTCGCAACAAACTATTTTTATGTTAAATTTATGCTTTACCGACAAAGAAATAAAGGGAGACTAGTATAAAACTATTTCAAGCGATTTAGCTCTCATCAGCTAGCCATACCCTAAATCGCTTGAAATAGTTCTATACTAGTCTCCCTTTATTTCTTTGTCGGTAAAACATAAATTTAACACAATAATTCCTGATTGTCATCATTTTGATTAATTGTATGCATGACAGTGATGGCAGATTTTGGCCATGGCACCAAATCAGCAGAAATATTACATTGTGCAAGTTGTGCACTCTTTCTCTGTTGAGGTCTTGTTGTTGAAGGTGGTTTTGTCACATAATTAATGTTTCCCACATATTCTCAGATTGATGTTCCCTTGCCTTCTCCATCTTTTCTTGTCTCCTCATTCTGTAAATTTCCATGTGATTCTGGAGACATGCAGCCATTTCAATCTCTGTCAATTCATCTTTCCTCCTTGCTGCATCCTGACAATGTGTGGTGTCATCTCTTGACCTTGAATTGTCTGTCTGATCTCCAGCAGCCAAGGGAGGGGGGGTCAGTCTACACTCAGTTTCAAAGTAGGAAGCACTTAAAAAATGAATCAGGATTGGCAAGAATTAAGGTCTAGTGGCTAATGTATTGGAATGATGTCAAATCCACTTTGTACTTCACCCGCAGCCATAGCAGCTCACTTGGTTACTTTCACCCCAACCTACCTCACAGGATTGTTGTGAAGAAATATAAAAGGATGGAGCACTATGTATTTGCCTTGGGTTCCTGAACAAAGGTGTGATATAAATACATGTGTGTGTGTGTCTGCCACAGAAGGAGCACATAAGGTTATATGACCTTTCTTAATGCTCCTTAAAGTTGTTCCTTTAAAAGTCACCTAATGAGTCAATTCCTTTTGGCTGAGTGGGGGAGTGAGTGAGGGATTGTGAGACTGGCTGGGAAACTGTCATGAAACATTGAAAATGTAGATCATGTAGCCATAGCAGCATTATTATGCACAAGGGCAAGCTTCAACTATGATCCAGAGTTTCCTTATTCATATGTGTTGAATTAGAATATGAACATATCAAAAATATATTTAAATGTAGTTCCAGATAATATAGTGCCTTGTCTTATGAGAAATAACTGACAGATACATAGTTCTAAGAAGTTCTAAGGGACAGATTTTTAAAACAACAATCAATTAAGTGAAAGATCAATATAGTATATAGATGGTAAGGAAAACAGTTATTATTTGTAAATACTGGATATGTTTCTGATGAATAGTATTATTAGTATTTACATTAATTACAAAATTTTGGAAGAAACAGACAAACTTACGCAACATTCATTTTTTCTCTATTATAGGATTAGAAAGGAAGAAGATTCTGTATTAATTTGACATGGAATGACATTAAGTATTCTTTTTCTTTCCTCATTCTTCCATTAAAAAAAAACAAAATATTTGCATTTTTGCCAAAGAAACTTTCTCTGGTGAAGTTTATTTAGTTTATTTTCTATTTTGTTCTGTTTTTAAAAATGTGATGATATTTGAGAAAAATGATTTTTGTTTCTATCCTATTGCTATCTAATAATGCCCAAGAAGAAATAAGATAGTGAGTGGAAAGTGAACAGTGAAGGACCCTGGATTTCATTTACTGTCAGAGAAATGTTCCTTGGTTGAGACCTAAAATTAATCTACTTTGTCCCTGACAAATCCAGTAAGATTCCAGTAGTGAATTTTTTTTAATGCATACATATTCAGTACCAGATGCAATAAAATATTAGAAACAATCAGCCTGAAGAAGGTTCAACACATACAGATATCTTTGAAACTCAGTTAATCAAGATGTCAAAGTAACTAAAACAGTTTTACAGATTTTTATTGAAAATAAATCATTTTATCATACATTGCAATGTATATTATTGTTTCCTCATAGAACTTGATTATTCATTGACTCACACTTTATTTCCAAAGTGTATCTCCTGCCCTCTTTAGTCCACTTTTTATAACTACATTTATAAAGGAAATTGAAAGCAACCATTACTTGGAATGTGGTTTCTACTTTCACTTTGTGTGAAGAAAAAGGAAAACCATTAGTTGTTGTTTTTTTTTCCTGGTAAGAGTAGTTGAAATGAGATACAAACTGATGAAAAGACCTATCTTAATTGATTTGTTAAATACCTTTTGCAGCACATGTACCAAGCAATTATGAAACAATGTTGAGATTCAAAAGACAATTATTATTATATAATACAACAATATATAGCAGAGGTGTCAAACTCAAGGCCCGGAGGCCAGATCTGGTCTACTGGGTGCTTAGATCTGGCCCACCAGGCCACCCTGGAAACAGCGAAGGACCAGCCCG
>JANHFL010006063.1:142683-159862 GCA_032468155.1 Oxyrhabdium leporinum
AAGAATTTATTAGAGAAACCATGTTGGCACATCTGGGAAAAACCTGAATCTGAAGCCCCAGATTTTTCCCTCCCCAAAAGAAATTCAAAGATCCACCTCCCAGCCATCCGCAATGATCACATGGCCCAATCCACTTCCAGATCAAACAGATGCCTTCCTTCTGACACTCCTCTTCCAGGTGCAAATTAATATGTCCTTGACTCTCTGGGGATGTTGTTGTGTCTATACTCCCCTGCTACATGTGAATATCCTCCCTTCCAATTTCCCAGGCACTAAAGTGTGGCAGCCACAGAGGCCTTCTACAAATATGGCTCCCAAGGCTGACAAATGTCTTGTCTATATGCCATTACAACTTCATTCCCTTAGCAATAGCAATAGCATTTAGACTTATATACCGCTTCACAGTGCTTTACAGCTCTCTCTAAGTGGTTTATAGAATCAACCTATTGCCTCCAACAATCTGGGTCCCCATTTTACCGACCTTGGAAGGATGGAAGGCTGACTCAACCTTGAGCCTGGTGAGAATCAAACTACTGGCAGTCAGCAGACTTAGCCTGCAATACTACATTCTAACCACTGTGTGATCACAGTTGTGATGTTCTCATGCTTTTAATAGTATGTCACATAATCATCTAATTTAAAGTTTTGAGTCCACCTACATTCACTTCCTCTAAATTGTCTGAGTTCACTTCATTTCTGTTTTAACACTTTCAATATTTCCATCATTCATACTTCTGATATGTTTCTATTGTTTAGTGCCTTCTAAAACTAGGAACTCCTTTTCAAGTGACCAGACTTCATTCTGGCCACCTAGTCGCCTCCAGAATAGCTGCTATTCACTTTGCCTACAAAGGAACTCTGTATATGCTCCATTAAAGAGCATCACTACTCAGAATCACTGTTTTCCCATCTTCCTTTAAATCTGTTTTTTTTTTCCCCTCATTCAACAGAATGCATACAATTGTCTAAAGATGCAGTGCTTTTTGTTTTATTGCTTTGTATGTCATTAGCCTTCAATATTCTTTCTGTTGCATTGCCCGAAAATTGCTACCAGGTTAATATTTGATTGCCCTGTGCACCATTAGTCTCAAATATTATTTAACATTGATTTTGTTGATTGGGTAATAATGATAGTTTCACATCTTGGCTTCTGTACTACATGAGCCTGTTTATAACCCATAGCATTAAGGTCATGATGGAACCGACACTGTGAGAGGGTATAGTCTAGTCTGGAAAATTGTTATTAAAGTATGAAGCTTGTCAATTGTTATTAATTGTTGTGTTGGGGATATCAAGCAATATGTCTTTAAAATACTGATGGCTTTTTGTTTTCCAAACTTTCTGTTTTGAGATAGAATACATGAAATTTGCAGCAGAAACAGTTCCATAGGTAAGGAAAATTAATAGTCAGTGTAAAGACTGATTTTTCTTTTAAAATAAGTGATTGTCACTTTTCCCATAAAAGAGGGCATGCACTAATACAATTCCAAAAACATCAACAAACAAATGCTATCAAAGAGAAACAATAAAAGTACAGGAAACGATGAAATGAAAGATCACCCGAGAAAGATCTTTTCTCCTTTCCAAAATGCTGGAAGCAAGGTGACCAATGCTTTATCTATTATTCCGATCTCATTTAGAGACAAGCATTGCCCATTTCTAAAATTGATACATTTTATCGCATTTGGGGCAATGAAAAACCAATCTGGGGTGGTTTGCAGAAATTAAAACTGCATAAAAACATTCCCGGCACAAATGAAACAACATCACAGCATCAAAAGGGGCACCTGTTGATAAGCTACATAGATGTTCTGGCTGCAATTCACATCATGTGACTGCAAGATGCTATAACTTGTAAATGCGTGCCAGTTACCAAGTGCCCGACTTGCAATCCACATGACCACCCAGGATGGTGCAGCTATCATAACTTTAAGGATGAGTCATAAGTCACTTTTTAGGCCTTCCTAATTTTAAACCATTGTTAAACAAACGGTCGTAAGTTAAAGACTACCTCCAAGGACTGATTAAGCAGGGAGATGGCAAAATCCCTGGGGGGGAGAGTTGATTTGCTTGGAATAGGGGCCCCTAATCCTTGGGCCACAGCACACTACCAGTCCACGGCCTATTCGTAAATCAGGCTGTGTGAGGGGCCGGCTGGTGCATGCATGCACTCTCAGCCCCGCTCACACATGCACACATCCACAGACCTGCCCCTCCTTCTTTCCCACCCCCACCCATGTCCTGGGCCGCCAGCTCAAAAATATTGGAGAACTCTGGCTTGGAGCATATTGTAAGTGCAGAATTAAACAACTCTGTACTGAAGAAAGGAGCCTGCAAATTGTGACCCAGAAATCTCTAGGGAATCAACCTGAGCAAAGAAGCAGATTGCAATGGATGAAAATCAGAAGCTAGTTAGAACTTGCTATCTGTAGAAATGAGCTGTGAGGGAAATCCCTCCTCCTGGAGATAAACATTTAGGGGAGGATCTATACCCTGGTCAAGTTGCTGATTTTTTTGAATATGTCTGCCAATTGTTTTCAGCAATGCGGATCTGATTTTTGCTTCAGAAGTTTATTGCGCTGTTTGTGCATTCTTCTCTGTTTTGTTCCATTTTTGTTCTATTTTTATTTTTGTACCACGGTGCAGGTTCCCCTAGCATTTTATAGACAGATGATGTTGAGACATTGTTTGTTTTTTTATTAATGCTAAAGGCTTTATTCCATTGTAATTGTTTGAGCATTTAACCTCTCCTTATGCTTTGTAAAAATAAAACTGATTTTTCAAATCGCAAACTGATATTATCTTTTCAAAAGGAGACAGGACTTCTGTTCTCTGGTCTGAAAGCTTTTGATGCATGTGAGTTCAGCAACCTCTCATTCAATTGTGCTGGCCAAATTTCTATTTTCAAAACAGCGACTCTGAGATCTGAAATGGAGTGTCCTGGAAGGTTAACTACAAAGTAGGATGCTACTTTGTCCTGTCCTACATAGGACAAACAGGCCACACTTTGCACAAAAGAATTAATGGACACAACTTTGACTTCAGGTCTCAAAGCAAGGACAAAGGAATATCAGAGGATTTTAACCGCTGAGACAGTCTGAGAAGGTGCAGTAGACACAATGGGGTTTAAATGTACGATTGCTAATTGAGAAGTTCTTGTAATTTAACTGCAGAACTACCTTGAATTCCCCTTCCTGCCCTCCTGCCTACTCAAATTTTAACCCTGTATCGGGTTTAGTGATATCGTATATCTAACCCAGTGAGCTATAGCTCACAAATCTTATGTTTTTAATAAAATGTGTTAGCCTGTTTTCAAGAATCCCGATTTGCACTAACCGTATATTAACCCAAAGGTCAAACCAGAGGTTTGCATTTCTTGTACAAAACATAAGATTACACATCCCCTGGGGGTTTCCGTATCAACATTTAGCAAATGATACCCTTTATAGCAGTTTTATCAGTTCTAAATGAGAAGGTTACTGTTTTCTCCTCAAAGAAAATATGTGAACGTGCAATAACATCAGCTAGGAATGAGTCTGAGGATGGTGTGCATTGAATGAAGGCAAGAGCCAATAGGAAAGACCAAGGGATTTGCACAGCAGTCCGTTTTGCCAAGAATGTTGTCACCTGCCTTTTCAGTGTCTACCAGGCTTGAGACTGGCTTTGTCTGATGTGTTTGTCTTCAGGACGTGTTGATCCACTGGAATCTGTTATCATTCAGCCATAGTTGTTCCTTTTCTTTGTTGCCAGCTTTGTCTCTGAAAATAAACTGTTTGGTGTCATAAACATGCCATAAATATTACAGAGCTGGTCTCTACAAAGTGCTAAGAAGGGACGTTTGGAGACAGTTGCAATTTATGACCTGGCCTTGAAGTTATGAAAGTGGCACCACCTCTGAAGTCGCGTGATCACAATTGGGGCGCTTGGCAATAGGCTTGCATTTACGACTGGTCGCAGCATCCAGCAATCGTGGGATCATGATATGCGACCTTGCCAGATGGTTTTCAACTAGAAACGTCAACTTAGGAAGCTGGATTTCCTTAACAACCACATGGTTTGCTTAATGACCATGGTGATTAGTTTAATGAGCGTGCCAAAAAATGGACGTAAAATTGGGTCCAGTTCACAGGATGACTTGCTTAATGTCCATATTGCTTAGTGACCAAAATTCCCAATTCCAATTGTGATCCTAAGCCAAGGACTACCTCTATTCAATTCAACCTAAATATAGATCTCTAAATTCCTTTCTCAATCGGATCATCAGCCCTAAAGCTCTCTGTAATATTGTTTCACATGTATGTACAAAATAACGCTGAATAAACTATAAAATATTTAATAAGACAATCAGCAGTGCAGGGAATCATAGACTTATCCATTTTAATTACAAAAAAGAGCAATATAATTTTCATCTCATTTATTCAGATAAATGTATTTGATATATATATAATTTGAAATTCTAGAATAAAAATACATTCTGATTTTGATGATGGTGAAGTTATTTGGGTTTTGTGCGCGTGTAATGTGGGTGTTATAAAAAACAGTTACATCTCGGCTATATATAGTTGATTCTGCAATACTGTGCAGAATTAAAGTTCTGATTTTTTAAAAAACTCTTCTATATTAGATTTTTTTTTTGTAGATTAACACATTAGTTGGGGCTTGAAATGCAGTGCCTGCAAACCATATGGTACATGGTGCATATAACCAACCCAGATGGTGCATATTTTGAAAAAAAAATAAAATAAAACTTAAATAGAATACTTAAAATCTCATGCTAAGTCTCACAAAATGATTGGGGCTATACTGTTATTTCCACCTCTACCTCCACTTAATTTCAATTCATTTTGTCCATGACAGGAACTAATAGTAGAAGTCTCAAAGAGCACCAGTGACCCATACTTGTGGAACAATTAATTTGGGATATTGTTAAAGTTTGCAGCCCACATTCAGGAATTATCCACACATTTGGCTTCATACAGTTTTTTTAAGTAAATATAAGTTTATTAAGAATTATGCAAAAATAGTAAAAACTAATAGAAACTAAATTTTAAAAAATGAAAAGAAGAAAAAGTGCAGAAAAAAGAAAAAGAAAGAATATGGTAAAAAAAGAGAAATATACTTTATCACAACATGTATAAACAAATTTAATAACTCTTCACCCGCTGTAAAATTAGACAGATTTTTTCTTTCATCTTATAACTCATCATTTATCTATAAGCAAATCCACAAAACATTAACTTTTCCATCCTGGTGCCAGCAAAAAATCCATAAAGGATTGTTATAATATTGCAAAAAAAATAGTCTTATTTTGATCAAGTAAACCAACTTTATATTTGTTTTTTTTTACATCTAACAATGTTAATGTTTAATTCAATTGAACATATTTCATAGGATTTGATTTCTTTACAGTTCTTCTTTATATCTTTATCACAAAGATTTCTTCATGGCTTTAACAAGCTTCTTTTGAAGATCCAATAATAAAACATTTTCCAGGTCATTTTCTTTCTGCATCCTTTTGTAATTCCCTTTTAATTTTTAAAACTTTAGTCAGTTTCTTTTGTAAGTATAGCATCCTTTTTCAAATTGTGCTCTTAGCCTGTCATTTGTCATTCCACATTTTGTACTTTTGTATCTTGTGAGATTAAAAACTTCAGATGTCATTCTTTCACAAATATTTTAGACATAGTTTATCCATAGAAGCAGACATTACTGAGAATAATGAGATTATACTTGTTAACATCTTGCTCCATTTTTCAAAGATCTCCTTTAATATTTCCAATATAATATTATTTTGTGACATTTTGTAAATTCTAATATTAATGACATCACCCTTGCATTTTTTTTGTTTAAAATCTTTAGTCTCCTCTAGTGTTTAGTTTCTAAAATTATCACATATTTTGTTATGACTTTTAATAACCAGAATACCCAAAATAAGTCTCTTTGCCATGAATTGGGAACAATTGAGAATTGTTTATTTTTTATAGCTAATTCCAAAATGTTGTAATAAAAGTCAATATTCCAGATTTATCTACCCCATTTTATAACTTTTAGATTGAAATCTTATTTAACTTTTTGCTCTTTATTTCAATTTCAATTTTATTTCAGGGTTTTTTTTGAGTTCTTAAACTTGAAATTAATTTTCCTTTTGTTCAGAGTTGAAGATAAATTCATCCAGTGAAAATTTTTCAACCTGTCATTCCAAATATCTCTCTAATAACTGTAAGATAGTGAATAGGCAATTTCTGAAAGTAGTTAGAAAATCAGGCTTGTTCATTTAATGTTCTTTAAAGGCTTCAGTTGGGATTGTGACCTACACTGGTGATGCCATCATTTTCTGGTGCTCAAACCTGTGGAAAACTACTGTCCTGCAGTCTCCTCACAAGGGCAGCCATCCGGAGCACGTGTTGCTGATCTCCTGTCCTCTTCTTATTCAAAGAGTTTGCAAGGGACCACCCTACTCTCAGATTCCATGGCCTTTGCTGAGGGAGTGAGCAGCCCAACGTTATCTAATAAACGTCGTGGTTGAAGGAGAATGAATCTGGGTCCTCAGTCAAATCCAGCACCTTAAGTTCAATCCTGCATTGTTTCACTTGATTAGAAAACATAGAGAAGACATGCTCAAAAATAATTATCATGCTCCTGAGAATTAAGGGAAATCAGAATGTTCAAATTCAGAATGCTCTTTGGATCTGGGTCAAATAGCAGCCTACTGGAGAGATATAAAAGACAAAAAAAAAACATTGGAAAGTTAGAAAAAAATGACCCAGAAATAACATGTTTCATACCACTAAGTAAACATATTGCAGCATGAATTGAGTTTAATGGCTTTGTTGTACTTGTAGAGTAGGAGTGTCAAACTCAAGCCTTCATGGCGGCGTCACGTGACGTATCGGGACTTTTTCCCCCTTCTTTAAATGTGAGCATGGCCAGCATGTGAATCATGCAGCCCGCAGGCTGGGAGTTTGACACCCCTGTTGTAGAGAAACATGCAAGGCTTGTTTAAGGAAAAAACAAAAAACAAGCTAGCCTCCCAATGCCTCTAACATCAGTTGCCATATTGCTTCCCCAGTAGGTTACTAGAGACTTTGTTCTGTAGTTAAATCTTCATGTTTCTATTAAACTCTCAGTTTGAGTTATTTGGTGGTAAACTGAGAGAGCAAAGCTATCTGGCAGGTGATGTTTTCTTTTTAAAAGAATAAAGGCTTTCTACAGAAATACAAATTGCAGTAATCTCACCAAGAAATTGTTAAAAGTGTCATTAGTGTTGCCATGCTCAGAACTAATCCAGCGGAGGTCCCAGTTGTTAGAAGTTTTGCTTTAACTGCTGGCAAAAGATGCAGCCTTTTTCTGGGTGTGTGAAATGCTGTCTGAGAAACCCCTGCAGCCCACCTGTTCTCATATGTGTGCACACGTTTTCCTAAATCATGCTCTGTTTATGATTAAAAGTGATACATTATGATCTGTTTATTTGCAAAATGCAGGATAATGGGTTTGGATAGGAATACTCATTAGGTGCAAGAATGCAATTTTCCTACTTTAACAGGATCTTAAAATGCAGCGTATTAAAAAGATGTGTTGAAGATAGCAGAAGCTCTAGAAACAATAAAAAAATAATCCCGTTCCAAGAACAGAACTGTAGATTGTCCTCTTACCTATAGCAACTGCTTGAAAACTGATGAGAATACAGTTTTACATTTAAAAAAATAATAATTAAGAGATGCAGGTTTATTTGTAAAATAGGACTTTTAGGTATTTTACTGAATTTAAGCCATCGAGCAATTCACAAATGCTCAGATATGCTCTGTATAGATTGCATATTATATACAGGCATACATATAAGAATTGGAATGGGTGATGTTGAAAACATATGTCCAGGCCTACTATATTAGAATGGCAATGCCAGTTGTTCAGGCAGCCATAAGACTTACAGAGATAGGTTTAGCAATCAAGAACAGAGGCTTCAATGCTTCAAACGGATGTGGGGAAGGATGTGGGGAGGGAGAAGAGAGAACTTTCCTCTAGCTTGAGATACTTATCTGTATAAATAAATGGTTGTTTCTTTGTAACTACAGATAATCCTCAATTTACAACAGTTCATTTAGTGACCATTTGAAGTTACAACGGCACTGGAAAAAGAGACTTAGGAACAAACACAACAATTAAAAAAAAACAGTCAATAAAAAAAACAGATAAAAATCTAAAAGTCACAAGAATAAATAACATTAAAACAAAAGTAGTAACCCTAGGGAAAAGGAGAGTTAAAATGGCTCTCTCAGTAACAGAACCATCAGGACAAATCTCCAGGACTGGACGCATAACCAGTCTTGAGGGCCTTATGAAAACTTGGAAAAAGATGGAGCCAATCTAATTTTGGGGGAAGGAGAAAGAGAGAACCACAGCTGGATATCAAAAAATTCAGGAGAGAGAAAAGGAAATACTTCTTTCAAGATCATTTTCAAGTTGGAGTGATAAACTATTTCAATGTTTTTGCAAATAGATTCATTCTATTCATGGCAGAAGAGATGATCAATGGCTTCTGATCAAAATGGCCAAATATTACCTTTAATACCAAAGCAGCACTGGAACCAGCTGTTGGAGGACATGAAAGGAAGACTATTTTACCACATTCCCGCTTAGGAGTTGCGAGAAGCATCAAGTTGGTTCCTGATGCCATTACTAGACTGGCATCAGTCTGATCCACGTTGAACCCTATTATTTTACAAAATAGAGATCTAGAGACAGGTGACAGGTTGTTCATCCTTAAAAGAGCACCGACTAACAGATGTGGCTTCACTACATTCAGTATTTAGCAGTTTGTTAATTTGTCTTGTGTATGCATTCGAACAATAATTGTGGTCCAATTTTCCACATGATCTAAGGCAATTTATTAATTGCTTAGGTTCATTTAAATTAATGCCAGTACATAGCTCTTCTTCACCAATTTTAAAGGTACAAATGACTACGTTTTTATTGCTCAGCCTTAAATTAAGAGCAGATCATTATGAGCCTGGGAGAAAAAGACATGAGTTTCACTTTACCTGCTGGTAAATATAAGTAAGCAAAAACTTTCAGTGTCCCAATAAAACAGAACCCATAGAAACCTCTTCAAAGTAATCATCCAGAAAAGAAACACACACACATCTATAAAAACCTGTTCTTCCCATGATTATAAAGTTTCCTAATAATTCCCAGGGAAGATTAATAAACTTCTATCAAAACTTATATCTAATTTATGTGGCTTTAAGGGTCATGCTTTAATAACAATGATGAAACATGATTATTACTGCCTAATGCTGAAATTACAATTTTTTTACATTGTAATTTTTTTCCCCCCACTATGCACCCTGTGGCATTGGCATCTTTATCACTCCATGTGTTTCTAGTTTTAAAACCTTTACCCCCTACTGTTTGAAAAATACTTCTCATTTTCATCCCCTATGGAGTACAGAAATCCCTAAAGGCAAACCATTAGTGATCTTTCTGCCTGTTCCCAAACACTTATTATGATCACCAGTGTTGCCTTCCACTGCCTCATTGGCTTTTGGTAAAGTATGCAAATGAGATGTTCAAAACACACACTTTTTTTTTTGCAACTGTGCAAGTTTCTACTGATTTATAAAATGGGCAGGCTATTAAAGTGACTGAAAATGTCAGCAAGATTTATGCATGGGTGACAAATTGTATTGGAAATGTTCTCTCTCTAACAGTCTTGCTTTAGGTTTTTTTCTTCCTCTTTGAAACAATTCAAATGTTCTATGTGATAGACCCCCTCCTTCTATTACAAAATGTATTTTGATAGTGCTTTTTTAATAAAAAAAAAAGTGGGGAAAAAAAGTAAACAAAGCTAGCCCCGAGTCATATCAATACAATATTATAATGTAAATCAGACATTGCTTTATCTTATATTTATCGCTTTCAAAAGTTCTGTGAAGTTTTTCCATCAACTTTAATGTTGGTGTTCATTTCAGTGTTTATGCATCCCAATGATGAACAATTATATTGCTTTATTATCAAAAGCACATTTCCGTATCATTGAAAGTGTGATCTTTATACATACAGTACCTTAAATGTCAGTGTATCATATTAAATGGTTGATTTCCTTATAATAATGCCATTTTAGTTTTAAAAACCTTATGACTTCCTGATTCATATGATAATTCCATAGATTACTCATCACACAAATATACACATTATTTGCTTTCAAGTATTACTTATACTTGTGTATGTTCTCATACCTTAACTCTATAACTGGGAACAATTCATGAGAATCATGGATTTGTGATGGCTACATAGTCAATAGAGTTTTTGACTGGTGCATGCACTATTTCCTTTTAATAGTATATTATTTTTAAAAATCTAAGCTATGCCAGATAGAATTAACCTTGATCACAAGAGTTCAAAAATTCAACAGGAAGAGACATTTACTGTATATATAACTTTGCCAAAGAATAATGTTTGCTTTCTCTTCTAAATAGTAGTTTATCTTATAGGATTATCAGCTAAATCCTTCTATTCAACAATAGTTTTCATTTTTGACACCCTAATATATCTGAATATCTGAGAGTACCTCTCACTGAAATAAAAGGTATTTCCTTTGAAGTATAACAATTTTGCATTAAAATCTGCCTTATAATTTCTCACAAGATTTTCTTCCACTGAAAGAAAAGGTTTAATTTTTGTGCCTTCTTTTCCATATTGTTGGAGAAATTATTCTGAATGTCTCATTTGAACTAATATTGTTGTTGGTTATGGTGAAAATGGGTTCCTCTGTTTTCTGTTAAACCTATTTCCTTTATTCCAAAACCTCTGTCTGTTCATCATTTGGAAATTAAAAAAAAACAAAATAACAAAATAATGGGTATTTTATCATGGCACTTCACATGGGAATTGCAGTAAAATATGAGGTGATACTGGGAGGTTATTATACAATTAAAATTAGGACATTCCCACACATATATTGCTTACCTCCTTACTAAATAAAAACACCATATTTCACCATAAGAATTTCTCCAAGACTCTCTTCTCTTATGAAGATAGTAGAATATGAGAAATGAGATCTGGGAGGTGACAATACACAACAGAAATTTTCTGCGTGGCTCTAGAGATTTGCAAAAGGTGTTTTGCTAGGACAGCCCCTGAATTGAGTGAGTGAGTGAGTGAGTGAGTGAGTGAGTGTGAGTGTGAGTGCTGTCAAGTCATGATTGACTCTTAGTGAGAGATTTTCTCCATGATGATCTGTCCCTAGCCTGGACTTTCAAGGCTTCCAATGGTGCATCCATCCTCATTATTATTGTGTCACCTCCTCTCTTTCCTTCCACCTTTTCCACACCACAGTAGAGCCTTCTTCAGAAAGCTAGGTCTTTGCATAATGTGTTTGATTAGGATAATCTGAGGCTGGTCATTTGTATCTTGAGTGACAACTGGGTTGATTTGTTCAATGATTCATCAATTTGTTTTCTTAGGATCTTCTCAGGACTTTTCTCCAACACCAAAGTTCAAAGACATCTTTCTATACTTCTTCTGGAAGACAGGTATGAGTTGTCAAAAAAAGGTTGCACTCAGTAGCTGAAACAACACAAAAAGCTCGAGTCATAGCACGGGAAGCAAGTTTCGTATTCCCCATGGATTTTCCCTATGTTTATTATACATGGCCTACGAAATCCTAGGCAATCGCTAGATAGCAGCAGAGTTGCCTCCTTTATTGCTTCCATCTAGTGCAGGGGTGTCAAAATCGCATTGTCACGGCGTTGTCATGTGTCATATCAGGACTTTTTCCCCTTTTGCTAAACTTAGTGGGGGCGGGGCCAGCACATCATGCATCTGGCCACGAGCCGCGAGTTTGACACCCCTGATCTAGTGGCTCTCTTGAATTTTGTAGTCCATCATTTCTCAAATATCATTGCTCTAATTATGCGATGTAAGCATTTGAGGTGATGGATTAACATGAGTAAACCTGTGAGCACTTTTTTAAACACATATATTAACCATTCCAAGTTTTTGCTGCTGGAAATGTTGTTATTTTATGCATAGGGCACAATGGATTTAAGATTATATTTGTCAATATACTAACTACTCAGTGCAGCTGGGGAAGGTGACCAATGCTGTAGTTTGAAAAGTCTTCCATCCCACACACCCCATAACTCATCTGACTTAACCTAAATGGGAGGGGAGGGGGGCAGTAACCACCAGTCTCAGCTAAGGGCTTATTCCTAAAAACAGGATTATTATTATTATGCTTTAAATGTAAAAGAAACAAATCTGAGCCTTTCAGACTCATTTATTTGTCTATTTTATTCACCACATTTCAAAACTGCCTATCTCCCTCACAGAGTGACTCTAGGCAGAGTAGAAATAAACTAAAAACATTGTCTATGGAGATTCTCAGTCCTATCCAGGTCGTGATTGTCCCAAAGGTGCTTTTTCAAGAGGCAACTGTACTTTCTGGTTTTTCTTTGAAAACGGTTCGCTTCTCATCCAAGAAGCTTCTTCAGTTCTGGCTGGATGGTAGGGAGTGGAATTTATAAATCCTTCCATCCCCCACCATCCAGCCAGAGCTGAAGAAGCTTCTTGGATGAGAAGCGAAACATCTTCAATGAAAAACCATAAAGTCCTGTTGCCTCTTGAAAAAAAAGCATTAAAAAGTATGTACCGTTTAAAAGAGGCAAGCAATGTTAAACATTAATTAAAAGGGGAGGGCTTTCAGGTGGCTAAGCTGCCTCACAACTTCATGCTTCTCTGTGCACTCCACACGATTCTGCAAGAACCATGTTTCTTTCCGGAAGGCAGGTTTCTTTCCCCTCACCTCCAGGGGAGGAATATTCCACAAAGCGGGAACAACAGCCAAGAAGGCTCTCTTCCTGAACCCCTCCAATCAGAATTTGTTGACTGATGGGGTCCACAAGATACCTTCCCTGACTGAACAGATGGGATGGGATGAAGAAAAATTATCATATTGTGAAAACAATGCTGGGTGTCCCCCCCCCCCCTGGCTCCCCTGTATGTAGTTCTGATAATATAGGAGTACTGGAACACTTGGAAAATCTGTGGAATTCTGCTTCAGTTCTTTTGGAGGACATGGATTGAAGCGAGGAGCTGTAATCAGCTATTGTTGCTGCTGTTTCGTAGTAGATGAAAGAGTCTGTGGAATTTTTCTACTTGATATATTTAGCCTGCTGTATATCTTTACTCTGAATATACTATTAATATGCATTGACCAAGGCTCTCTGTGATGCTTATCAAGTCAAAGAATGACTCCTTTGTAGAATTACGGGTAGGAAATTCTTTCCCACCGTCTCTGATCCTCGCCCTGTATTTAGTGATCTGAATGTTGTAATCTGAATTTAAAATGTTGTAAAAGTTATGATACAATCTTCAGGATGGAAAACTTTGATATGAGAAACCTAATTCTACATTTTATATTCAGATCAGTCAGTCCATACCCAGTACTATGATTGCTCTGATTTTGCTAATTAGTTCATTAAGTTGCATAATAATTGGTTTACTGCCACCCACCTCTTTAGGAAGCTGGAATTGTGGAAATAAAATTGATTTAGGACCTTATTCTGATCTATTGCACTGAGACTGTCATATATCCTGGTGATTGTCATCTGTTTATTCCCTGTCTTGGTTTATCCCTGGTCTTGGCTCTACCCCTCCTTTCTTTATTTCTAAATTTAAAATGCAGAGATGTACTGTGGTTTAAATAGGTTGCTTAAAGATGTAGATTTAACATATAAGCACTATTATAAAGAAAACATCTGCTTCTCACCTTAGGAGGTAAAGATGAAACTCAGCAATGGCAAGATATGTTAAGCCGGCCTCTCCACCTCGAGCTGCTTCTGTTGAATAGTTGATGGATCTGACTGCTTGATTCCAAACTGAATAATGCAGCACTCTCTGCTAAGGTTGACTCTCTTTCGCTTACCACAGTTTCAGTACTTTTCAAAGAACAGTTTTGCTCCATCCTACTGCTGTGTCAGGTTGTCAATACTTACTGGGTTTTTAACTGTATTATATGAGCTGCCTGGAGTTACCTGAGGCAGCACAGACATTGGCAAAGGCATAAACAAAGAAACCAGAGTTATAAAATATTTGGAGCCAAAAATCCCATGTGAAAATTTGCACCTACTTTTGCAAAATTTTCTCTTGATGTATGGGTTTCTATGCAATGTATTCAAATACTGCCTCCCTCCCTCCCTCCCGCCCTCCCTTCCTTCCTTCCTTCTTTCCTTCCTTTCTTTCTTTCTTTCTTCCTTTCTTTCCTTCCTTCCTTCCTCCCTCCCTCTAACTTTCTCTCTCTTTCTCTCTTTATTTCTCTTGCGCTGTCTTTTTTACAAGCAGCATTGTTTTCCCCTGCACCAGAAAGGAAATTCTGAAATGGGAAATAGGATAAAACAGGAGGTATATACTATGCAATCAAATGTGTAAACCAACAATCTGTTAGCCCTTTGAAGCAGTCCAGACAAGAAAGCAAGACAATGGACAACTAGCTCTATCTTTATTGTAAGGCTACATTAACAGAATCTTGCAAGACTAAACAAATGTCTCCCCTCCTCTCCTTTTACTCTCCAGAAAATAAGGAGGGTCCCTTCTGAAATCCTTTTGTGGACTCAGGTATCTTCTACATGCTGGTTGCCCTGTCTATGGCTCTTCCTACTGTCTCCTGTGGTTATTATATTTACCATTACATATCCAACTCCATGCCAATTGAATAAATTAAAAAAAATAGAACTCTGACTTAAAATGATTACTAAGATGGTGTTATTTTTTAGCATCCTCTCTGAATCTAAGCCTGCTGAAGTTCATTCTTTCTCTACAAACAAATGTGTGTGTTTTTTATCTCCCCTCCTCTTTCTCGGTTCCAGGCTGGTCACATTCCTTCTTCAAGGTTATCTCCTTATTCCTCTACACCATGTTTGCACAATACAAACGATCCAACCATTTCTTCATCAGTGAAAAGACATCTGCTAGTAGCCTAGTAACAGAAGACGGCTGAGTCTGTCATATAGTTGCATTTTTGAAGCCATCCCATCCACTGCAAAACATGCTGAAAAATCTGTCATTTTCTCTTCCTGCCTTTGAATTTTTCTTCCTTCCCAGAAATCAATCAATCAATCTGCCTTGGTTTCATGGAAATCAATGCCACCCCTGAGAGATTTGCAGGGACTTATTCTCATTACTTTTTTTTTTGAGCATTTTGTAGGGCCACCAGGCAGGGGACAGAAACTACAAAAAAAAAGAGCAATAGGAGTTGAGAGTCTCCATTGTTGCGGCCGTTTTAGAAGATGTCTTGGAAATGAGTAGAATACAGAATACAAAGGAGGATTGGTTGATCAGAGTGGATAATTTAGCCTGTAGCAACTCCCAGTGTGGGACAACTCAGACCCTTTCAAGTTAATTAATTGGGTGGTTTCTGTAAGTTAGAAATTTCACACAACTTTCCACTCTCCCCATGACTCAGGCAAGCATGTTGTGAGAATAGGGAACTTTCTGATCAAAACTCTCATGGTACTTTTTCAGGAAGGAATTGCTATTTAAAAAATACACTGGTGGATGTTAGATTTAATAGATAGTTATGAATGTGGATGCAGCTATAAAACAATTGAAATCCATAAATGAATGAAATAGTGAATGAAAAATAAATCCTGAAGATTAATCCATCTGTCTCTCTTTCTCTCTCTCTCTCTCTCTCTCCCTCCCTCCCTCTCTTTCTCTCTTTCCCTCCCTCCCTCTCTTTCTCTCTCTCGCTCACTTGTTTACTCACTCTTTTGCTCATCTTCCCATCCCATCCTTCTGCCTCAATTATTCCTGACTTAAAAACTACTTCAAGGAATCAATTTCTGAACTAGTGTTGATCTACCACTAGATGGATACACTATGCTGTGATTTCTATGGCTACAAAATGTTTGTTGAGAGTCAAAAAGAGATTATTCTGTCTGAGGAATAAAAGGTTCTTCTAAAGACATTACTATCATACACCCTGGGGGTTTAAGTGAGAATATCTAAGTGATGAAAGCAGTGGGTAACCTCAGTAACATCTGGCGCAGGAGAAGAGACTTTAAGTTTGGCTGACTTTTTCCCCTCTAAGAGTCAAATGGAATTTCTTTCTCACTAGGTTAATGTACCAGAATGCTTTTCCATTCTGGCTATGGAATAACTGATTTTTTTTTATTTTTTATTTTTAAAAAAGCAGCAATATGAAAAGCTTTAAAAAGTATATGTTCAAGCTTTGAACAACTATTTGTCAGGTTTAAATCCTATAAAAATTCTGAATTCACCAAATTTGCCATATCATAATAAACAGGAAATGTTTGTGTTAACCCTGTTTTAAAAGTTATTCCATACTTACAAGTTTCACATCATTGACTGTAGGGCAAAAAAAGAGCATGAAGAAGATTTATAAAACTGATACTATTTACAAAGCTCACCAGTCTTGAAATGGCCAATCTTGGTAAATCAATGGAGCTTCCATTTAAAACAACAGGTCATTAGTTTCTTATTTATATAAAGTAGAATCTTCAGACAAGGTTTAGTAAGGATTAATTACAATCATATTTATTGCTGAAAATATAATTCAAACTGGGAACATTAACTCATATTGTTTGGTCTTACTCTGTTAATGGTTGCATTTTGGTCTCATTTAAGCAGGATTCTTTACATCATGCGTGTCAAACTTGTGAAGTTATGTTGTCATCACAGGATGTATCAGGACTTTTTTCCCTTTGCTAAATCAGGGGTGGGTGTGGCCAGCGTGTGACTCATCCGCCCGCAGGCCATGAGTTTGACACTTCTGCTACATGATACTGGATAGATTGTAGCTTCTTAAAGATGTCTATGTATCTTTGATTGTATTTGCAATATTTATATTCTATGAAAACTTCAAGAATAGTTGAGTTTTCAGTCATGATGCTTGACTAAAAGAAATAGAAGTGGGAGCTGACCTGTAGTTATTCATTTGGGTTTGACATTTCATTAATATATATATGTATATGTATATGTATGTGTATGTGTATGTGTATGTGTATATATGTGTATATATGTGTATATATGTGTATATATGTGTATATATGTATATGTGTGTGTATATATGTGTATATATGTATATGTGTGTGTATGTGTATGTGTATGTGTGTGTGTGTGTGATGCAGAACTGCTCAAGTCACAGAGAAAAAAACTTCTA
>JANHFL010006063.1:171652-209236 GCA_032468155.1 Oxyrhabdium leporinum
TGTTTTAAATAGTTGTTGTGAACCGCCCCGAGTCTTCGGAATGGGGCGGTATATAAATTAGATCAATAAATAAATACTACTTCGATGCTTTTTTTCAATCTCAGCTTTCCCCCTCTTTTAGATGATGATTCCCGTGAATACCAAAATTTGATTGGGACAATCACAAGCAATAGACGTAAGTTCTTTGGATAATGTTCCTTTCCTGTATCAAGCCAAATTGTTATCTGCCCCATTCAATTGCATACTGCAATATGACTACAAACTCGGATATCTGCTCTAATGTCATGTGAATGCACAGTCTTACATTCCAGTCATATACCTTAAAACCTGCTCCAGAGGACTGGGAGACTGTTTCTTCTTCTGGTTTCTGTTACAGAAAGCACTTCCCAAGGAAGATCTGTATCTAATGATAATATGCCTCAAAGCTAAACATCCCAAAAGGTGCTTTTTTTGTCTAAAGAAAACAACTGGACTTTCATTTTTTTCCCCCTTTGATAAAGTTTGCTTCTCATCCAAAAAGCTTTTTCAGTTCAACAGAACTAAAGAAATTTCCTGACTGAGAAGTGAAACAATTTCAAAGGAAAAAACACCAAGGCAGTCCAGATGCCTTTTGGGAAAAAAAAGCATCTTTGGGAAAACCAGGACCTGGATGATTGAGAATCTCCATAGACATTCAATATTAAGCATTTCTCACCTTGCCCAAGACACTCTGTTCTACAAATGCACCCGCTAAAATCCCAGTCACCTGCAAGGATGGAGAGGATGTCAAAAACAGGAAGAACAGTAATAACGAAGTGAGATTTAAAAATTCACAAATAATAACCAGCTGTTTACATCTTTTTTTCTCTAGTTTTGGCAGATGAAAACATCTATGAGAACAACCTAGCAATTCAGAGATGGAGGCAGACACAGATTTTAGGTAAACTCAGCCCCAAGAAATCAAAAGCAGGGTTGCTGAATGAATGAATAAGGATTACAGTGGTTCTCAACCTTTTTTTCACCACAAACCACCCCCATCCCCCCACCCCCCGTAAATATTTTTTGTGGCCATGGACGCCCAAGATTGAAGTTTTAAATTATAACATTTCTTTAAGCCTTCATGGACCCCATGATGACATTGTGCCCACTGCAGGGGGCTGTGGACCACAGGTTAAGCATAACTAATCTATTACCACTGACTTCAACGGAAGCTAATAATTGAGCCTTTCATCATAAATGAAAGGCGGAAATCTATGACATAAGAAAGGCTGGAATATAGGAGAATAGGAGCTGAATTCAGTATGATCTGAGATTTAGGATTGAGGGCACTATTACCTAGGTGGTGCTGTCAGGATTAGTTGACCTTATAGGAAAAAATAACAACAGAATCCCCAAATCCTTAAACACCTGGAGGTGTTCATAATATTGTGTGTAGTATTGTATTGGCCTACAACCAATAATGGCAGCAAAGTGATAGAATGTCAGTTTCCTTCTAGTTTTTAACCTGGATGTTTCAGTACCGCTATGTAGCTTCTTGTTCTGCTCCACTTATGCATAATTATTTTCTCATTCCAGAAAGCGACAGTTCTGATTGTGAAGAAGAAGCTGTTTACATCAATACAGAACAATATAGCAGGTAATTATGCAGACAAGCCGTGCTCTCCTGCACTGGGAATGATACAGTATATGTGCAGTCATTGTCAATGCGAATCCCTAGTTGTTATGTCTTCTCGTAAGAGTTAAAAATAATCCTAGTTAATTTAATGCGAAAGTATGTTTTTAGACACACTCGGTTTCAAAATCTGGTAAATTCTATTTAAGGAATCTTAAATGTAGCTTTCATCTAAAACAAAGGAAAGTGTCATTCCCCCGTCGGGAGTCTGAATCTGAGGGGGAAGACAAACAGCTGACAGAAAGCGGGAGAGTGGCTCCGTTGGCTGTGGAGGAAACTGGGGAAGGGGAAAGTCAGGCTGGGCAGAGCAGGGGAGAGGTAGAACAAGGGAGAGGGGGTTCAGATGAAGACCAAGGCCCTAACCCTAACCCTAACCCTAGGGCGCGCAAGGAAGAACGTAGATGAGAGCAATGTGGGTTGCATGGCTTATGAGGAAGGAAAGGGTCCCGATTCCCTTCATAAGGCACACCTGGGGATGGAGTTTAGAGAGGCAGTTGGAGGGGTGTTTGTTGGGAACAAACGCTGAATTCATCTAGTGTTGAGAATTGTGGCCTGCATTCCTGGCATTCCTCCTGACTATTTGAATTATTGCTGTGCTTGTGTGTGCTTAGCTTGCCTTGCTGGAATTATTGCCATGATTCTTCTTGGACTCATTATCTTGTCCTGCTGGAGTGATTGATTGCAGTCATTTTGCTTACAGTGTTTGGACTGGAGTCTCTGCAGTCAGACGCTGCCGTAGGTTCGTGGGAGAGCTTTTCTCCAGGCCAGATAATAAACGGGACGTTGGGGTTAAAGTTGGAGCAAATAAAGGGACTCATAACTGTTCCCTTGCTGTGTTGCCTTTCTGCCATGCCCCGGATCATCACAAAAATTGTTTTCTTTTCAAGCTCGAATCGGTATTTCTCAACCTTGGCAATTTTCAGATGTGTGGACTTCAACCCCCAGAATTCCCCAGCCAGCCATGGTTGAGAAACACTGATATAGTTGAATGATGACATTAATGAATATTGTCTGTAGAAAACTAGGCTATCAGAAATCAAAGTTTTTTTAAACCCACTCAAGATATTGAAGTATCAGAGCATGCAATGGAACTAAAGGAATTCAGTGATAGAACGGGGTATAGATAGTCTTTGACTTATGACTGGTCACTCAGCAACTGTTCAAAGTTACAACAGACTCCCCCAAAAAGTATTTATGACCTGGTTCCAAAGTTTCAAAAATGTCTGCCTACCCCTGCAGTCATGTGACTGTATTTTGGACACCTGGCAATCAGACTGTTTGTCCTGTGGTCACATGAATGCAAGTTACATTGTTTTTGCAAAAAAAAACACCATTTGCTCCTGATTCTAGCAATAGCAACCACGTTTATATACTACTCTAGTGCTTTACAGCACCTTCTGAGCGATTTACAAATTTTAGCATATTGTCCCCAACAATATGGCTCTTCACTTTACCAACCTATGAAGGGTGGAAGGCTGAGTCAACTTTGAGCCGGTCAGGTTCAAACTGCTGGCAATGGGCAGTTAGCCTGCAATACTGCATTCTAACCACTGTGCCAGCACGGCGCCAATAAAACTGTCTATAGTGAACAATGGGTTCACTTAACTGCCACAAGAAAAGATTATGAAATTGGGTCAGTCACTGATGACGTACTTTATGGCAATCATGATTTATGGCTGTAATTGCCAGGGTCAATAGTGTTCACAGACCGAGGACTATTATATAAGGCAAGACTCTGGTCACACTGTCAATCAGCAGTCATTGTGATTAAGTGCAGAAGATCTGGTAGTATCTTTTCAGACCCACCCATTTGTTAGCGTGAAAGGATACTACCAGATACTTCTTGGTGTTTTGGTTACCAGAGAGTAACATGTGATTTCCAGTTGCATTAAAAATACATTTAAACCTCATCCTGAGAATTAACAGTTACATTTTTATTTTCCCAGTTCTCAAGGTGGAGATTCCCATTTGTGAGAAATTAGTATCCTAAATCTACTTCTTTTTAATGAGTTAACCTGGGATCCAGACCACCTTTCCACCTGTGATTGAAATCTTCAAGGGCCGAAATCCAAAAGGAATGAAAGCATCCCAACGCCAACATACCAGAAGACCAGATAACAACACTGAACTAGTTTACAGGATTGTCATACCTTGTTCTTTCCACATCTTCCTGGCCCTACGTGTCAGCATTGTTATTTCTGACTTACTTTACAGACCTTAACATAATTTATCACAATCTCCCAGATAGTGAATCTTGCTTTGGCAATATTTATGAGGCATGTCTGGATTTCATCTGACCATACTGTACGATAATTTTTAGAAAATCTGCAGAAACAAGCCTCCACATCATTAAATGTGAAAAATAGCGTAAGCTTGTTTCCATTCCTATATTTGTTTTGGGATAGACACTCACAGCAACTCCAGAAATCTGCATTATCAATATTATTATAGTTGTATGTGCAGTAAGCCAGATATTTAGACTGGATTTTGCACTTGTGTCCACCTATCAAGTCATCCCCAAGGACCTGGGATAGGCAAATGTTCTTTAATAGTATTAAAGGTATCGTTGCAGTAAGTAAGCTATTCTAAGTAAAGATGCCTTTTGAAATTGACTGGTTTCGTCCCTGCTGGTAACATTCAAGTAGTGTTCCAGATGTTTCGGAATTGTACCCAACAGCCCTATTGGTACTATCTTTGCTTTCTTTTGCCATAGTCGTTTACATTTATTTGTGTGTCTTTATATTTTGTGATTTTTCTCCAGCTCTCTTTTATTCTGCTGTTACCAGGTATTATAAGGTCCACTATTATTATTTTGAGACAGCAGCAGTCACTCCGGTCCAATGAAGATAACAGATTAATTCCTAGACAAAAAAAAAGCTAAAAAGCAGAAAAATAAGCCTTCTCCATACAAAAGGATCAGAAATAGAATTAAACATTTCGGTTTCTTTTCTTCAATTCTAGAAGGCTGGAGACTACTATTCTAAAATAATAATAATAATAATTTGGGAATTCCCCATTCCACCCCAGACACCCATAGTTCAATTCTTTCTAAAGGATATGTACAAAACTAAACAGATTAACAAAACAATGGTTTAGGATTGCCAAGAACAAGTTTTAAAAGCAAAGTTGGAAGAAATTGGATTTTTGTTAGCACAGCATATTAATACGGTCACCTAGAGATTAGAGAGGCATGACTGAATCTAAGGGGCTTGAGAATTGTATAAAGTTACCGGACGTAACTTAAATTCAGGACATAAGGCAATTCTTAAAAGCAAGTTTGTAATGATTTAGAGCACGAATTAGCAATCTTGAAGACCAAGGGTTGCACTTAATACAAGCAGCAGTGTGGGTGGGAGTGAGGGCTGCAAAAGTGGATGAAGCCACATAATATATGAGCAAGAATGTTGCTCTGGAGGCAGTGGGATTTATATTTTCAAGTGGGCTAGGTTTATTTGAAGGTTTGTGCTTTATCCCTCTACCTTAACATGGCAGGAAACTGCTGATCAGATGACTCTAAAAGTTATTTTTAAAAGGCCTTGAGGGTTTCACACTGTAACCTCTTATCAAGAATGGTGTTTCCCTTTCTTTCAGAAGTTTGTGATGATCCCATTCTTTCATTTCCTTTCTAGGTTTTCAGCATAAAAAACGGTAAAAACTGCTTCAATAGCTAAAGAACCTCTTTTTAAAAAAACACACACACCTCAAAGGGATTTTGGAATCACCTAGCCTCTTGCAAAGGCTTCCAGCCCTTGAAATATAGCAGATGTACAATACTGTACCATAGTTCTTACTCAACTGATTACCCACAAATCTACTATCTTCAGTTTCTTTCTTTGATTCCTAATCTGCATTTTGTCTATATTTTGAGCAATTTAGAGAAATGTGATCTGGGCATAACTTAAAACATAGATCCTAAATAGGTTTTGTCTAAAGCAACAGCTAGAAAGCTGTGGCTCTTGTGCGATATGCAGAAACAACTGGAACCATGTAGGGATAGAGACAATTATTGCATGGATAGCACTAGCAGCTTTTAGTTCTATGATTATTTACACCATCTACCCCTAAAGTAAATTGGGTACTTTTTCACAAAGTGAAGGGGCAAATGTAATAATCTCATTAAACGGAAGAGATACCACCCCTAAGATGGACTGAAAACATGCCTTAAGTCAGTGCACGTCAGGATTTTACAGTGTTTTGGTGCCAGAGTACATCTCAACTTCTAAAAGGATAGGCCCACTCACAAAATGGCTGCCAGGATGGGCACAGCCGACTGCAATATAACTGTTACAAACAGATAAAACTGAAGAGGCTGCCTTGTGCCAACCCCTCTATTTTGCAATGGTCTCCGACACTCTCATAGACAGAGGCAATGACTTCTAGAGGTTAAAGTTACTCATTCCCTTTTATTATTTTTAATTTTACTTTGTTGTTTTACTTTATGGTTTACACCTGGAGGCATTACTGGAAAGTCAGGTGATGTTTAAGGCACATGCTTTTCTATATAGCAGGCTAGTATCCCATTACTTAGCAATGATCCCAAATATGCCCTTTTGATCATAATCTTGCTAGTCACAGTTACGAATAAAAGGGTGTATTCAGGATTGCTTCTAAATCATGGGGCAGTTTATTTAACAAGCATTCCAGGAGTTAGACTGTTGTCTTATAATGGCTTGAGTACAATCTCTTCAGGGCTAATGTCTGCAGTTGCTTTGCCTCAAATTATTGCATTCCCTACAATAGACGACGGTGATGATCGAAGTACATGTTCCTGGAGATTTATTATCCAAAATAGCTATACTCTGCGTAATAGTGTCTACCTGGAAAAAGTGATAGCTATGGGACAGCGACTACCCAATACAGTATCCTCACAGGTTTCTCAGAACATCTAGCTGGCTCTACCTCAAATAGTCTGTTGCATTAAAGTGGACTTTGGTGTCTAATGAGGAAGGTCCTTTTTTCCCAGCATGCTGTCAGATGGAACTCGATGGATTCCAACACCTTCAGATGAAGGACAAGCCACCTTCCAGATATTGCTGAGGGTTAGCTCTAATCAACTGCCCAGCGGCAAGGATTATTGCTAGCAGTAATTCACCAGATCTAGATTACATCTTCTTGCTTTCACCAAATGAATTCCTTGCCTGAATATCTCTGAAATGCTTAATTAGTGCCAAATGTATTTTAATCTTCAGTTCCATCTAGTGCTATTAAAGAGGCATTACTTTATAATCTTGGCTGAATAATTTAAGAAAGGAAGATTATTTGGATTCTTAAAAGTATGAGAGGGAAAAAATGTATTCACATTCCTGGGCAATACCATTGGTGTAGTAAAATTTAGGGTTGATAGTTTTTATAATGAAGTTTTATTTAATTGTAAAAAAACACAAGTCGTAAGAGAAACCACAGCTTTGACAACTGTATCACACCCACCAACTATATGCTAAGCTGTGCATTCATACTTTGGTTGCACAAAGCAGCTGGTCAGTTTGCAAAATCTCCTCCTTATTGCTGTCCATCCTCTCAGCTTTTGGGGGGAGCAGCAGTCTTTTGACAGAGGCGGGCGAGCAATCCTGCCATTTGTAGGAGCGAATTTACTCCTTCTACTATCTTCATGTGCGTGTAACCGATTTCCTAATCATAGAGGGAAAAAAGGTCGTAAATTCAAACAAGCTTCCTATTTTCCCTACTATAAAGATACAACATTTCAGTATACATTCATGAAATCTCAACCGCTGTATTTTCATGTTGCAGCTACATATGCACATGCAAACGGAGACGTGTCAGAGGAAACTACACAGAGGAAATACCTCAACCAAACAAAAATCACACCCCTGAGTAAAGCAACAAGTGTTACGTCTTGCCCTAAAACTATCCTCGGAATTCCCACCATCATTTGATATAGACAGTTGCATATATAGGTAATCCTTGACTTACGACCACACCTGAGCTCAAAATTCCCGTTGCTTAGCAAGACAGTTCAGTTTTGCCCTGTTTTACCTTTCTTGCCAGTTGTGAAATGAATCGCTGTTTTAAGTTAGTGACACGGTTAAGTGAATCCGGTTTCCTCACTGACTTTGCTTGTCGGGAGGTCACAAAAGGTGATCATGTGACCCTGGGACAGTGCAATCATCATCAATTCATGCCAAGTGTCCGAATTTTGATCACATGATCGTGGGGATGCTGCACCCGTTTTAAGTGTGAAAAATGGTCGTAGGTCACTTTTTTCAGTGCCCTTGTAATTTTGAACGCTCACTAAAGGAATGGTTGTAAGTCGAGGATTATCTGGAGTAGAAAAAAAGGATGGATTAAAAAATCGTGGTATGTCAGTAGATACAAAAGCAGGGATACACCATCTCTGGACCAGGAGGGCCTCTTACTGCAATGCATTTACACAGAGCTTTTCTTGAGGTTTACCTGGAAGGTAGAGCCGGCCCAGAATGCAGGAGTGTGGCAGTCTTGGCCATACCTCAGTATACTCATATGACATCATCATTATCACCTCTAAAGCATAGTGCCAGGTTATTTGGGCAACTGCTTATGTCCCATGGTCTCTGCCCACCCAGCAAGATTTTTCATTTATTATTCTATTTGTATGATCGACCATCTGATCTAAGCAATTCTGGGTGGCTCAGAACAGATAAACGCATTCCAATAAAACTATGCTGAAAACCAGTATGCATATAAAACCCATCTGCAATCCATTTAAAACAGAAAAGACTCACAGCAGAAATAATTCTACATCCGCTCGGCACAGCACAGCCTTTAGTAAGAGCTCTCCACCCTTGCCAGACTCTGAGGCAAAGCGGCAGATTCCTGTTTTCATGGCCTTCCTAAAGGCTGGGAGGGTCAGGGCAAATCTAAGGTCCTGGTTAAGGGGAGAGCCATAATGTTCCACGGGGCGGGTGCCACAGCAGAAAAGGCTCCCTTCTTGGATCCTACTAAACAAAGCTCTTTGGCCAACGGGACCCACAACATGCCTTTCCTGACAGTTCTGGCAGAGATGATAGCATAAAGTTCCCTCAAGTAGTTCTTTGTTATGGCTCTTGCCCTCTGGAAAGAGATCTCCCAGAGATCCATTTAGCTCCTTCCCATTCCTACAAGGTTTTTAAAAGCAGCTGTTCTCTCAGAGCTTTGGGTAGAGTGTTTCTGGACTTCTGGACAATTGATTGTACTTTATCTGGACATTTAGGTAACTTTAATGGTTTTTTTTAAAACATTTTCCTATTGTAATTGTAAGGGCACCCAGTGTATTAAATAAACAAAACAAACATATCCAATGGACACTTGTATAATACGTGGCCTAGGGTGGGAGAGTGAGGCAGCTTCTTGAAAATCTGAAGATTCCTTTTAAGTTGCCAATTCTTCTGCTCCTAAATCGATGAAGAAATCACTTCAAGTGGAGCAAGAGAGTTAAAGATGTTTTGTGCAATTTTACTTCGGGATGTAATGGAATTCATTAGTACCCTTTTCACCTATTTAAGGAGGAAGTTTATGCAGGGTTATAAATGGATCTATATAAAGAGCCAGATGTTAAAAAGATTCCTTTTTCAGGCACTTGGGCTTGCACAGCCAACCCTGCTACTTACACCAGCCACTCCCACAAAACTAACCTTAATAAACTCTAACTTCAGATATTCTGCCATTTGGAATGTTTTACAGACTCGGAAAATATTGCTGATGATGTCTTCAGGTGAGTAACCAAGCTTCCACAAGTGAGCAAGAATCTGAAAAAAGAACAAAATTATCATTTGACGTCTAACAGCTTTAAAAGATGTATATCCAATTTCTCAAACACTATTTTTAAGACAGCTCAAACATAAACGAAAAGCAATACAATCACAATTAAATTATAAAGATAATGGACTTCAAAAAGGAGAACAAAGAGGAAGACTTGTGACATGTTTTTTCCCCATGACCCCAGCCAATTGTTGCCTTTAGAACATATAATTAAAACCATGACCTAGGGCAATATGTAAAATAACCCACACGCTCTTAAAAAGGCTGTGAGAACGAGATCCTTTTACAGACTTGGTTCCTGTTCTATGTTCAGACCAAAACAGCAAGAAAGCCAGAAAGCAAAAGAGGCAAAAGATGTGCATTCCTCTTGTGCCCACCTTATAAGCTTCATCGACGTTCGCATTGACACAATGGCCGATCATCTCCTTCACCAGCAAAGGATGGGGCTCGTCACACACCTATGGCAAAAACAGACGCACCATAAAGCCAGAAACCCTCAATGCTATTGAAAACAGTTTGAAAGCCCCCCGATGTTATTGAAAACAGTTATGGTCCATCTCCATAAAGAAAGATCAATCTATTTGAACTATACAAGGTTGCACAGGACCTATAAGACCTGGAAAGATATGGGAACTATTAGTCTGCTAAAGTGGAACTGGTTCAGGATAATTTCATATGAACTCAGTAAAACACAGCCCAATCTCTTAAACACAGACTCTTTAGCTTCTTTGTTTCAAATGAGCACAGAATTTTTTAAATATGTAAAACAGATCCACTTTTCCCCCTCAGGAAATTGACATCCCAGTTCATGATCTACATCTAAATTCTTCCATGTAACTGGTTGCTTACTGGCATTAACAATGACCAAAGTAGACGGTAGAGTGTTTAGAATTCTGGTTCCAAGGATTGGGAAAAAAAATTAGCAAGCCAACAGGGTAGAGTCAGACAGTATTGAAGTAGGTGGATCTAGAGTCTGATCTGGCATAAAGCAACTTCCTATGTGACAGGACCTTAGAAGTGAACCACAGTGGGAAATATCATTCACATGGGCAGGATAAATATTTTCTTTGGAGAAGGCATTCTTAATATCAGGGGTTTTTTTTTGATGGGGAACTTTAAAAAAGGGCAGCAAACAAGAGGTGCCCAATGCAAAAGAATCATGCTACCTTTAAACACAAGACAATAAAATACATTTTAGGAGGTAATTTTCTTCAACATAGCACCCCTTCCACCATTTTGTCAAAACTCCTTCTTTACTGTAGGAATCACGAAGCAAAGTTGATGTTCACGCACCAGCACCAAGCTCAAGCTTGTCTCTCTAGCTTAGCTTATCCTATTGTGCCAGGGTCTCTTTATTTATACATTACAGATCATATGTGCAGAGAATCAGGAAAACAGGAAACCCAAATAAGGCAGTCAAGCATATAGAAGTAAATCCTACCCCTACTCTCACAAAATCTTAGATAAGGCCAGATCCCACATGCCTATGAGAAGAATGAAACATCCTGTGTCTCTGTTCTGAAGTTACAGATAAGCAGTGCATCTTGAAGGATTTAGTCAAGGAAGTCACTGTTTGACAAGTAAGCTAATTAATAGCACAGGATGAGGTCGTCAAGGAAGGTGTGCCTTATCGTTAACGCTCCCACATTTTATGATTGTCACATTTGCCTGGATTTCTCTCAAGACAGTTTTCAGCCCCATAACTGCAAACATTTCCCATGCTTTCTGTAGCTGATTCTTTTGCACAATACACTGTGTGCACAGTTGTTAGGCGAGTTGTATTTTGGAAGATTAATTTTATTATTGAACAACTACAGTGCTTTTGGTCAATCCAAAATGTTAATAAACCTTAACCCTGAATATTTAAGACAAAGTGAGGCTTTGGCTTTCTTAAGAGAATATGTGTATATAATTATTGGGCAACTATTAGTGTGCAGAATTATTATGCAACTAAATGAAAAATGAAAATTTGCCCATCTCACTCGTTTATTTGCATCTGTTAAAGTGAGAAGAATAAACGAACAACTCAAAATGTACAAATAAACATTTCTGACATTTAAAAAAAAAATCAGTGACAAATATAGCCACCCTTCTTTTCAATAACAGTCATAAGCCTTCCATTCATGGAGTCTGGCAGTTTCTTGATCTGTTGACAATCAACTTTTTGTGCAGCAGCAACCACAGCCTCCCAGACACTGTTCAGAGAGGTGTACTGTTTTCCTTCACCATAAATCTCGCATTTAAGAAGGGCCCACAAGTTCTCAACAGGATTTAGGTCAGGTGAGGAAGGGGACCATGTCATTATTCTTTCATCTTCAAGGCCTTTACTGGCTAACCATGCAGTGGAGTACTTCGATACATGCGATGGAGCACTTTGATACATGCGATGGAGAATTGTCCTGCATAAAAATCATGGTCTTCTTGAAAGATGCAGACTTTTTTCCTGTACCACTGCTTGAAGAAAGTGTCTTGAAAAATTGGCAGTAGGTTTGGGAGTTGATTTTGAGTTCATCTTCAACCCGAAAAATCCAACTAGCTCATCTTTAATAATACCAGCCCATACCAGTACCCCACCTCCACCTTGCTGGCCTCTGAGTAGAATCTGGTCTGTCAAGAATCACTCTCATCTCATCAGTCCATAAAACCTTTGAAAAATCTGTTTTCTGATATTTCTTGGCCTAGTCTTGCCATGTCAACTTGTCTTGTTCAATGGTGGTCAGGTTTCAACCTTCCTTACTTTGGCCATGTCTCTGAGTACTGAACACCTTGTACTTCTGGGCACTCCAGGTAAGTTGCAGTTCTGGAATATTACAGCACTGGGGGATAATGGGCTCTTGGTAACTTCATGTTTTATTCTTCTCAAATCTTTGGCAGTTAATATACATCTTATTTTCTCAACACGTTTCTTGTGACCCTGTTGATTATTTGCAACAAAACATTTGATGGTTCTGTGATCATGCCCCAATATCTTAGCAATTTCAAGAGTGCTGCATCCGTCTTAAAGACTTTTTACAATTTTGATTTTTCAGACTCAGTTAAATCTCTTTTTTTGGCCCATTTTGCCTGAGTTAAAGAAGCTGCTTAATAATTATGCAGACCTTGATATAGGGTGTTGATCTCCTTAGGCCATACCCTTCCTCATTACATAAATACACATCACCTGATATGCTTATATCCACTAAGCTTCAGGTTTATACAGTTTGAAGGTGGAAAATATGCATAAAAATGATGATATGGTCAAAATACTCACCTGCCTAATAATTGTGCATACAGTGTAAATTACATCCATGGTACTATGCAAAGTTTTGAAGATAAAAGCTCACATTTGCTGTTTGCTCAAAAGTATTAACTTTTTAATTATTAACATCAATACTGAAATAATTCTAGACATGCTTGGTGTAATAGTATTTATTATTAAGAACTTAGATAGATGATCTTGAATTGAGGATCTCTGTGACAGGGATTTGTGTTGTGCTTTTTTTTTTTAACTCACTGCCATGAACAACACCAACTGTCTGTCTATATAATATTTCATTTCCAATAATTCCCTTGATGTAGCATTATTTCTGAGGCATTGTGAGAAATTAAATAATAATTGTTTTCATGGCTGCTAGGTAAACTCTTAAGATTTAGTGATAGGAGTCATGATAGAAGGGCCATGGCCTTGTTTGGTATTAGTTAGTGGGTTCTCTTACCTGTAGACCTAATGTGTTTCTGTAGCAGATATAGAGACAGGATCCTATTAAATCTAGAATTTCCCCACTCCCCACACTTTTTCACAATAAAGAATTCATCTGCCTAGTCTACCTAACTGCCCTGGATTGTTATTTTTTTAGAAGAATTTAACTCTTGCACAATACTTTAGCAGATAATATTTTTCATCTGTCCTTGTCAATATGAAAATCACTTACCTTCAAACTATGACTTCACATGAGACTCTGAATTTTGGCACCAAAGATTAGAACCTGTGCATAAAATAGAATATCTCAGACCTTTGACTTTCTAATATTGAATTTGAACTAATTAAAGCATTTCATCTGAATGTAAGTTACAAGAATGGAATATTCATTGAAGACTGTTCAAACTTATGAAACATTGGAAAAATGTACAAGATAAAGTTATTAATATTAGCCCTTTTATTCTGCCTTTTAAAAGACTTGAATAGATGTTTTGGCTTCTATTTTTACTGTTGCATGTGGAAAAGAATATATGGGTGACATATTACTTGCCCTTGAGAAGAGCTGAAGAAACAGCTGAGAAAACTTTAGTTAAAAAAGAATGCACAGAGAAATCTCTTATTTATGGCAATATTTTGCAATAAGATGATTAGAAGGCACAGAAAGGGAAGCCCCCTTCACTCCTCAAATTATGGATTTAACTCTGTCAGTATTGTTTCTTTTGATTAGTATTTCTTTTAATATCAGCTTAAAATTGCATTTTAAGTTTCTAATTGATTTTCTTGACTGAAAACTTGATGACTGAGTAGTTAGTCACTTATAATTTGTTCCTTTTTTCATAAAATAGAAGAAAACAAACTTCATACTGAAGTAGAATGTACTTATTTTAAACTTCTTCCTCTTTTTGACTTTTTTGTTTTTATCCTGCAAGAAAATTTTCATCACACATTTTATCCTGTATCAAGATAAATCAGCCGGAATGGGAATAGAAATTCTTGGTTAAAAAAACAGAGCAAGTAATAATACCCTTTTTAGCTTCCACTTTTCTTATCTGCTTAAAAAAAAAATTGAACATCCAAACAAGTATGGCAATTTTTTATCTAAGATGATTTTGTCAATTGTTTGTCACGCCTCTTTATTATACAACTATGATTTGGACTAAAAAAAGCAAGTATTTTTCTACCAGTAATCTTACTATATAATAATGGATGAGCCTTTGTTGAAGTCCTGATAGATTATTTCATGAGTTCAGTAACATATTAGTTGTGAAATGAATTTAAAATAATTCATTGACTGAAGCAGCAACTCCTTAATAATGAAAAATATAATTAAGGAGTTGCTGCTTTATTCAATGAGTTATTTTAAAGAGCCATCTGGCTTTGATTCCATATCAGTGGCTCTTTTAGCAATTATCTCAACCTCATGGAATTCTTTATTTTGATCTAGAATGAGCTGGCTTTTGTAACAAAGTATCAAAGTTACTCTGGTAAATAAAAAAAAACTATGGCTAGTTTTGCAACCTTGTTCTAGAATTTTAGAAAAGATTGTTTTGGAAACAGTGATAAAAAATATTATTTATCCAAATCCTGAATAAGGATATTTTTTTTTTGGCACATTGCTGTGACAGATAAATTTACTTGTTCCAATTATAATATTTATTTTACAGTGAGAGATTTTTTTTAAAACTTAATCGGAATGGTTTGCCAAAATGTCCAGAGAAGCCAGAAAGATATTGCTCTCTTTTTATGGTGAGTTTCTTTATATATATTTGTCCTTATTTTCTGTATTTTAATGAGCTTTTTTATTCCTTATTTGGTAATCCAAATACATGACCAGAGTGTATGCAATAGTGATGCTTCAGACAAATATCTAAGAAGTTTATAAGAACAAAGCAACATAACAATATACTTAATTGTCCATTTGGCCTAGTATCTAACAAGTAGAGCATTTTTATATTTAAATATATGATAGGCACAAGGATAGCTTTGCTGTTTGTTCTGAGATGTATTTTAGTTCACAATTAAAGGAGTCTTTTGTTTTTCAATATGAAACATGATGTTTAACATTTCAGTGGGACTTTTTGAAAAACAGTTTCTAAATTAAGTTTTAAGAATAATCTGAATGGGACTTATTTTCATGGATAGAAACAGATTTATGGTTTAATATCACTCACATTGTGATTATTCACATCTGATCAACTAGGACTCCATCTAGTTTCAGAAAGCTGGCTGGCACTCCTGGCAGCACCATAGTAAAACTCAACTGAATAATAAGCTTTTTATGCTCAGGGCTGCAACCATAACTGCACAGTGAGACTTATTTTTGCTAGAAGCCTAGAAATAGTCATTCCAAATTATCTGACTTGAAATCATGACTTAATGCAGATTTGGAGAGTTGAAGACCTCCAAAAAGAAGGTGGTTACATCATTAACATTGTTACTACTATTTCTCAGGACCATGAACATGTACAAATGTTGTGTTAATGAAATATATTTGAATACCCCATATTTTATTTTTTTTCTTGACTGCTATTCAGTATGCTAGGCAGAAGCACACTTAAATTTTTTCAATTGTTTATATCAATAACCCATAAAAAATCATATGATAATTTTGGATTGTTCTGATTCTTCACAGGATTTGGGAAGCAGTGAGCTTAGGAAGGATATCTACATTACTGTGCACATTATACGGATTGGTACGCATATACTAATTTCTCCTGATAAAGAAGGAAAACTTTTAATTGTACAGCAATTGTTGTTAAGGAGCCATATACATTATATTAAATATATTACTTGTCAGTCTCATATCCTTTTTAGGGCAGATATAAACAGTTTTCTATCCTATCAAACTATAGGGCATAGTCACATGAATTGACAGGTTATTGTTACTACTGCTTTTTAAAACTTTGAAATGTTCATATGCGCAGAAAAATAATTAAAGTCTCACTTAAGCTAGCTACTCTGGAAAATAAATGTATATGTACCTATGTGTATATGTGTGTGTGTGTGTGTCTGTGTTTATGTGTGTTTGTCTATGTGCGTGTGTGTGGAGTATCAAATGTAAATGGAATAGTTAGTATTCTGTTCATTTCCTATTTGAGCTGCATCTGTTCAATTGCCTATGATTTCTGGCTTGCAAAGCCAAGACTAGATCCTAGGATCGTTGTCCTTTTTTAAATTTTACTACAAACATTCCAATGCAATTTTAGGGGCAAAAGTGCAAGTTATTTTAAAACAAAAATGTGACAACAATGATGTGATTTGTTAATAAGAATGTGCCTTTTGTTACTTCATAATTTAAATATATAGCTGATGTGGATTTAACGCAGAGATTGAGAGGATAAAGACACGTCTTTTTCTGATAAAAGATTTAGTGAATATATACAGCTAGAGCTTAAGAAATTTAATGTAGGTTCCTCTTTGATGTCAATAGAGGGCTTATAATGAACTGTGGATTCTCCTAAGAAAAGTCAAATTTAGAATGCTGGCTCACATAGTTTAATGTAGATATTTTTTTCTACTTTTCACACTATTAGGCCAATTCAGAAGGATACAGATTGAAGGTGTTCTTAAATGTTGACACAATTAGCATCCAATAAAATTATTAAATTAACTGTAGGTGGTAGCAGATACGTATTTATTTAGTGTGTCTTGTTTTTTTTCTTTCACAATATATTTCGTTTTGACAGGCCGAATGGGAGCAGGTGAAAAGAAAAATGCTTGCAATATACAATATCGGCGACCTTTTGGTTGTGCGGTCTTCAGTATAGCAGATCTACTGACTGGTGATACAAAAGATGACCTTATTTTAAAAGTATATATGTAAGAATACATATATTTATAATATATTACAACAATATTTGGATCACATTTTATCAGTGAAATATAATCTGTAGATAATTTTTCCTTTCAAGTTCTATAGATGAAATGAATTAGTTTTTTATCTTAAACTATACATACATATACACACCCACACACAGTGTTTTTCTGAAAACTAGACCTACCACCAAAATAAGCCCTAGTCTTATTTTTAAGTGTGTGCCTAATATAAACCCTACCCCAAAAATAAGCACAGGTGAAGGGGGTGGGTGTGACCAGCACAGGAGGTAGCCATGCCCACCCCCTTTACTAGGGCAGTTTGTCACGTCACAAACATGGTCAGTGATTCCTGAGGTGGTGCTTAGCACGGCAACTCTTTCCCTTCCCCGGTCACCTCATGGAGGTTCAGCCCCTTAATCATGGCCCCTTGGATCAGCTGAGCCAGAATGTCTCTCATTCTGTCTCATTCTGTCTCTCTGGGTACCTGGAGGTGTTTCTGGTGCATTCTTGCCAGCCCCAGCCCTGCTCGCAGTGCCTGACAGCCTTGCAACTAAGGGCCCCACTCTTCCGCAGCTCACCTTGTGGCTCTGGAGCAGTCGGCAACCATGGTTTGCACTCCGCCAGACCTGGAGCTTGGGTCTTGCTCAGGATGCTGCTACCGTACAATGAGGCAGAAGGCCACCTGCTCCTCCCCCTGATGCCTCTGGATGGCTGCTTTTGCCTACTGCACCTACTGCTGCTGGCCTTGCAGGGGCTTTTCACCCTTCTGACTACACTGCTTTTGGCCACCTACAGCTTCAGTGGGCAGGTGCTCCACGGTGGTCCTGCAGTGAATCGGAGGATGGAGGGGTAGATTGCCTCTTCCTCTTTTGTACCCCAAAACCCTGTCTTCTTTGGCCACAAAGCCCCCAGCCTGCACCCCTCTGCTGGACAGCAAGCAAGACATGCAACTCAATGCCGTGCAATGCAAGCCATGCAAAGCAACCCACCCCGACCCTCTTGGCTCTGGGGACAATCCTGGATGGGGGGGCACTTGAAAGCTTTGCTCCACCCTTTTCCTGCCGAAGCATGGCTCCACCCATCCCCTGCCCTGTATGGCTTTGACGGGCAGGAGCTTCGTGGTGGCCCTGCTGTGGGACAGACGGATGGAGGAAGGAGGGGAGATCGCCCCTTCCTCCTTTGTGCCCTAAAACCTTATCTTCCCTGGCTGCTGAGCCAGCCAAGCTGGAATAGGGGTTGGTCAGTGGAGGCTGTGGAGGCCTCTAGCCTTGCAATACTGTGCAAGGAAGGCAGAGGTTTGTTCCAGAGCTGTGGCAGATCATTGCACTGGGAGGCCTCCGCAGGTAACATTGAATTATACGTCTTGCTCTAGCGAGAGGAGTGCAGGCCAGGGACTCAGCGGCTAGGGAAGAAGGGGTTTGGGGGCACAAAGGAGGAAGGGGCGACCTCCCCCTCCTTTTTCCATCCTGCTACAGTGCCACCACAGAGATTGCCAGGGCAGGGGAGGGGCACAACCGGAAGGCGACGGCAGGCAAGATGGCATGGCCCCTTTGCCAGTGGTCACCAGTGGAGCCTCCGGAGGCTGCAAAGACCTCCAGTCTTGCAGTCCTATGTAGAGAAGGTAAAGGTTTGCTCTGGAGCTGTGGCAGAGCATTGCACCAAGAAGCCTCCACCCCAGGATCCCGCACGTCCCCCCCATCCGGGATTGTCCCAGAGCCAAGAGGGTCAGGCAGGTTGCTTTGCATGGCTTGCATTGCATGGCATACCGATAGTATTGAGTTGCGTGTTTTGCTCGCCTTTCCAGCGCAGGGGTGCAGGCCGGGGGCTTGGCAGCCAGGAAGAAACAATACTGTGTCAAGTTTTTGCATTGCATGCATGTTACATATTCATATTATATAAACAGACAATAGAACTTGTGCTCCTGTCTCAGCTGATAAATCTGGTAAAATGATGTGTGAATGGATTAAAGTTGATGCTGAAAGTAAATATTTGAATAGCTACTGCAAAGGGCAAGTTTGCTCAGGATATCCTTAAATCTGGAGCTGACTGGATCATTCACATTTTTATTTTTCCTGTTGATACAGCATTAACATCTGATCAATGTTTAACAATGTTACTTCTTTTACAGGTGTAACACAGAGAGTGACTGGTTTCAAATTCATGAAAGCATCATAAAAAAACTAAATGCACGCTATAATCTGACAGGATCCAATGCTGGTAAATATATTTTCTGGTTTTGTTTGCAGACAGCACTTTGCTTTGCATGTGTTATAATACATATGGTTCCTGTTCAGCTTGGAACTTGTTTAGGGTAGGGAATCTCTTCCTGATTTAAAAAATTGAGACTTTTGTAACTTTATTCTTTTTAAAACATGTGGTTTTCTTCAGACATTTTCTAAAACTCTCCCACAGTCTTCTTCACATGTTACAGTTTGGAAAAATGATACATTGTAGAGTGTTTGGGTTGACTTTTATTAGATTTTTTTGGTAATATTTTTTGTTAAAGTTTGTTGTAGTATAAAATACAAAAGAAAATTAAAAATAGGGAAATGAGGGAGGAAAAGAAGAGGGAACAGAGGTGTGCACTCTGCCAGCCAAAAACGGGCCGCATGGCCTGTTTTCTGCCTGTTTTTTGGTCTGTTTTCAGCCTGTTCTAGCCTACTCACAAAATGCAGTTGCATTTGTGGATACAGTTATATGACCCTTAATACCAATTCTCAAGGAAAGAAGCCCCCAAAGACTTATTATTCTCAACCAATGGCTAGATTTAGTTATAAACTATGGTTTATGCAAATAAACACATTTCCTTAACTGATGGGAAGAATTTGTAAAGTTTTACTACTTTGAATTTATCTCCATTTGTCACTTATGTGTGAACAATTTGCCCTAAATCTATGTTTGAAATTAACCTTTGGTTTCGGGTATTATAGCTAACCACAATTAGTTAAAACATAAAACTACTAAAAAATCTCTTGTGCCCATGGTGGAAAAATAAAAGACAGGATGAGTTAATGAGCCAAATGGTCGCCTCATGGCATATAAACAATGCCTAAATGCAACCAATATATGCTAGGAGATAAGCTCCTATTAATATTAATTGTGAGCATGGATTTTTTAAGAACAAATCATGCCAAGCAAATCTTATTTCCTTCTTTGACAAAGTGACTAAATTAGTAAAACGAAGAAATGCTTTGGACATAATATGTTTAGATTTCACTGAAGCGTTTGATAAAGTAGCAGCTTACCTCTTGCTAAGATAGAACAATGTGGGATAGATAGAACCACTATCAGTGGAATTTACAGCTGGCTAACTAACCACATTCAGTGTGTTATCCTTAATGAAACTGTATCTTTATGGAGGGAAGTATGCAGTGGTTCTGGAAATTGCTAATACTTCATTAGACAGACTCAAGATTCCAAAGGATCTTTACAGATTTGAGCACTGGGCCCTACTTGGTTTATCAGGATACTGGTAATGAAAGTGTCTATGTAAAGTAGGGGCTTTAACATGGGATTTATCAATCCATTCATTCTAGGTACTAGGGAAACCCTTCCATGCGACTGAACTTTTCCTCTGTGCATGCATGAATCAAGGATCTGCTTAATCTCAAAATGTTGTTCGCCTTCAATCATAAAAGGTTCAGGGACAGGAGGGGATTTGTGCTATAAAGGCAAGGTAGATTCAGGTTTCAGTAGGTTGCAATGAAAAACTGGGTGGACCTTCCATAAGGACTTAGGCAGTTCCAGCTCTACTGTAACAGGATTTATAATACATTTGATAGGGAAAGGGCGTATAAACTTAGGACCTAATTTTTAGAGGTTTGTAAGGATTAGAGGAAATGTGTAGACAAATATACATGATTTCCCACTTTAAATTCCTTGGGTTCAATCCATTTTTTGTCTGCCTGGATTTTATAAGCAGCCCTAGCCTCATCTAGGGCCTTTCATACAACAGGCCAGGTGTTTTGTAACTGAGTGATCCAGTCTTTCAACAAAGGGACCACCGGAATCTTTATGGGTAATTCAGGCATAGGTTTAAATCCCTGTCCAGTAGCTACTTGAAATGAAGTGAAGCCAATGCTACTATGCACCACATTGTTGTAAGCCACCTCAGCAAAGGCAGGAAGTCAGTCCAGTTGTCTTGTTGGTAGTTGATAAAGGATCACAGGTACTGTTCCAGAACTGAGTTGGATCTCGTGATCCCACCATTAGTTTGAGGATGGTGACTAGAACTTAGTCTTTGTTTGGTACCAAATAAGTCCAAAAAGGCCCTCCAAAACTTGGATGTGAATTGGAGCCCTTCAGTCAGAAATTATCCTCTGTGGAGCCCCATGTAGTCAATATATGTGATGCAGGAACATTTTTGCTAGTCTTAGCTGTGGACCTGTTTGGAGAAAAGGTCAGTTACTACCCAGATCACTGTGTTCCCTGAGCTTTCCAGGAGTTCTACAATAAAGTCCATAGAAATTTCTGTCCAGGGTGCTGAAGGTTTAGCTATAGTTTGGAAGAGACCTGGTGTCTTCCCTTGTCTTCGCTTAGCCGAAGCACAAATAGGGCAACTGGATACATAATTTTGATGTTCTTTTTGAAGGAAGGCCACCAAAACTGGTTTTTTATGAGGTGTAAAGTTTTCAAATCCGAAGTGATCTGCTTGCTTAGCATCATGGCAAAGTTGCATAAGCTTGAGCCTCTGGCTAGCAGGTACATATATTTTGGCTCCTACCAAATCCAGTCCAAGCAGATATTTTTGTGGGTGTTGAACCAGGCATTGTCCTTCAGAGTGACTTTAAAAGTGGCTGCTGTGGCTCCGTCCACCTGTAGTTTTCCTTTCTCTTGTGCTCTCGTGGTTACTTAAGAGAGGTTAGTTGGTGCGAGGGGAGCATTGGTTTAGCTACTTCTACTTTGGAGCTGTTGTACTGAGGCATTCTTGACAAAGCATCCTCCAGGAAATTCTTGCCCCCGCTCCCCCCCTCCGGTAAGTAGTGTAAGGTGAAGTTGAAATGCCTTCTGGTTTTTGTGATCAGTCCAAATCTAGAAAGGAACTTTACTTCCTCCCAAAAAGTACCTCCAAGAGAGGCGTGCCCATCTGACTTCATAGCCTTCCTTTTCCCACACAGCCCAATGCTCTTCTGTTTCAGTTAATTGTAAGCGCATGGCTGTAGCTTCCCTTGGTCATTTTCTTGCAACAGTACAGCCCCCATTGCCACATCACTGGCATCAGCTTGGATGACAAACAGCTTGTTTGGGTCTGGGTGCTTTAGCACTGGTTCAGCAGAAAAAAGCCATTTAAGTGTTTTCAAATGCTGCCTGCCGTTCCATAGTCCATTTTAGTGGTTGGCGGGGTTAGGTTTATCCCTCCCCCCTTTTGTTTTCAGCAAGTTTGTGATTGGTAGGGCAATCTGCGCAAACGAAGGAATGAACTGCCAGTAAAAATTAGCAAACCCTAGAAAGCTCTGCAGTTGCTTCCTAGTTTGGGGCGATGCCCACTCCAGCACCAGCCGTACTTTCTTTGGGTCCATCTCAATCACCTCATGGGAGATTCTGTAGCCTAAAAAATCAAATTTGCCCTTATGGAATTCACATTTGGACAGTTTGGCGTACAATTTAGCAGCATGGAGTTTCTATAGAACTGCTCTAACCAGTTTTACATGTTCAGCTTTCATTTCTGAGTAGATTAAAATGTCACCAAGTAGACCAAAATGCCTTTCTATATGTGTTCATGCGGAACCTCATTTATCAGTTTCATGAAGACTGCAGGTTCCCCCTGCAGGCTGAACTGAAGCACCCTAAACTGGAAACAACTGAGGGGGCAGTTGAAAGCAGTTTTTCACTTATCTCCTTCTCTGATCCTAACGTGGTAGTAAGCCGCAAGTCCAGCTTGTTGAAGATCTTCCCCCTTGACAGATGGGCTAGCATGTCTTTCATGAGTGAGAGGGGGTACATGTTTTCCACACAAACTGTGTTGAGAGATCTGTAATCTATGCAGAAACGTAAGGACCCATCTTTCTTTTTTCTAAATAGTACCTGGTTGGCCACTCGGGGTCTGGCTGGTTGGATAAAACCCTGAGCCAGGTTCTTGTCGATGAATCTATGAAGTTCATCTAGCTCTCTCGGAGTCATCAAGTAGAGCTTCGGTTTCAGTAGCTTAGCCCCTGGGACAATTTCAATGGCACAATCTGTGGGTCGGTAGGGGGGAAGCTCATCTGACTTCTTTTCACTGAAAACTTCCCTTAGTCCCAATACTCTTTTGGAATGGTCAGTAGAGGTCTCCCTTGTTCCTGTCTCTTGGTACAAAACTACCTTAGTAAAATGTTCCTTCAGGATGGCCAGTAGGGGTCTCTCTTACCCTGCAGCTCCTCCTTCCTGATGCCTAACTCCTTTAGTTAGGTGATCATGGCTGCGTTTGGATTTTCTGCATGGCAGGAATTTTAACAGTCCCTTTCTCCAGTCCACCCGGGGATGGACCGGATGTTAGCCCATCGCTTCAGCCATGCTAACCCCAGGACTAGGGGTCTTTCCATCCCTGGGACAACTATAAAACTTAGAGTCTCTGAGTGGAACCCCATTGGCATCCCCAATGGTTCAGTAGCAAACATGCCAGGAATACTCCCTGCAACTGAGCCATCCAACTGGCAAAAAGTAATTGGAGTTTTAAGTCTCCTCAAGCAAATTCTCAGTTTCTCCACCAAAACCAAACTGACTAGGCATCTAGTGCACCCAGACTCTAGAAGGGATTTTAAAGAGGCTTTCTATCCAGTTACAGGGAGTTTTAATTCTATGGGCATGGTTACAGGGGCAATGGGGCCACATTTCTTTCTTTTTTTTAATTCTTTTTTTTTTATTTTTAATATAATAATTCCATCTTCAGTTGAACAGTGTGTGTTCTGGGTACAAGTATCTTTGTTGAACAGTAATCAAAATTTGCAACATAATTCATTACATTGGTATTGATTCTACAATATTAAAATAGTAATATTCCATGTATTAATTCTACAACATTAAAATAATATTCAACATACTAATCATAATATTTGCTTATCTCTTTTAACATATCTTCTTTATTTTGTTTCCCTTTCTAACTTCCATTTTTGTTATTTAACCATTGATAAAATAAATCCTATGTCATACAATATTCAGTTTGCTCTTTCTCCTTAATTGCAAGCGTTAGTCTGTTCATTTCTGCACATTCTAATATTTTCCTAATCACATTCTCATCTGTAGATAGATAGATAGATGATAGGTTGTGATCCACTCAATTTCCACTGCCTGATACTTCACCTGTGAAGTAGTCCATTTTCTCCTCTGAAAAATCAGATTCAGCATAATGTTGAATATCTTAAATTACAACTACATAAATGCACTCACACAAAACAGTACTCACCACACAAAGGTAAGAAAGAATTGCAGCAAAGCAGCTTCTGACAAGAAAAATCACTCATCCATCCGTCCATCCGTTCATCCACCACACACACGTTCAACACACATGACACAAAACATACATACACAGAGTTACACGTACAGAGCTTTTATAAATTTTGAGAGTGGGATATACATTGTTGTAAGAAGAAGCCATTCTCCAGGACTAGAGAGACATCCCATCATACCTGAAGAGGCAAAGGCTAACCTACTTCCCTGTTTGGCTACTATCCCAACTAATGCTAAAAGTAAAGGATGAGCCTATGATCAGTGGCTTTCTTGAACTAGGTTCAGCATTTGTATTAGAATGGAAAAAAAATCAAAAAGATGAGATACGAAAAGGTTTTGGAGAATCAGAGTGAAGAATGACAGAAGAGAACCTGAATTAATCTCAGAATAAAAAGATTGCTCTCAAAATGTGTGGAGAACAATATATTAGTATATATGTCTTCTTTCAGATCCCCTTGATGATTAGCATAATTGATTTTCATAAATCAAGCCAACTGGAACAGAGAGCTAGGAAAAAAAACTGGGATGAAAAAATAAACCAAAGTGAAATTCTTGCCCATCATTTCTAATGTATGGTAATAGTAATGAACAAGAAAGATCCTTGCATAAAGCCTTCCTCTCCCCTTTTTGTATTATATTACAATTTCCTTCTTTGTCTCATCTCAAAAGAGCTCTTGGGGAAGTTGCTAGGTCCCCTGACTTATTCTCACCACAAATCTGTCAGGTATTGTGGGATGAAAGGGCTAACCAAGGATCATATGAGAAGCTCTCTGGTTTTGTGGGTTTCGTAATCCAAATATTGAAGGCAAAACAGGAAGGAGACATCAGGGGATGAAATGGTTAGATAGTGTCATCAATGCAATGAACATTAATATGGGCAAACTCCAGGAGACAGCGGAGGACAGGGGCACCTGGCATGCTATGGTACATGGAGTCACGAAGAGACAGACATGACTTAGTGACTGAACAACAACAACAACAACAACAACAACAACGAATCCAAATCTTTGTGGCCTTACTGTAATAGTATTAGACCCATTGCCCCTTTCCAGGAAAAGAGAAACAAAATAATTAGAGGCTAGGAGCATACAAATAAGCAAACAGTAATATGATGAAGCTTCCTCATCTATTTCCTTCTATGTTAACAGCCAACAAAATACATGGAGTTAAACGGAGAAAAAGCCAGGATGTACATTAAATGTTGATGAGTATTAATGTATAGTCTTCTCAGTACTAAGTGGCATGGCAAAGTTCAAAGAGTCTTACTCACAAGCTAATTAAATGGTTTTAAAGGAGGATTAATCAAATTCACGGAAGGTAAAACTATCAAATGGTTATGATATTGACTATTGTATCTGAGCTGGATAACTACTAGATATTGGCAAAAATATTCAGTAAAAACCACACTCTTTTTTCCCCATGTACTGATTATCTGGATTTCTGCAACTACAACATGGCTACGATATATTACTTTTCATATCTGAAATAATATCTGAATATCAGTCCACTCAACAATAAATGGAAAAAAGATGCAACCTTTCTATAGGTGACAGATTAGCCATTCTGGAAAATAGGATATTGGACTAGATAAGAGCCCACTATATTAGGTCACAGACAACCACAAGCAACCACAAATAGAGAGAAAGGAAAGATTATGCATATTGTGATACCACAATAACCTTTTATTTTTGGTCTTGTACTTGCGCTTTTGTACTTACATCCCAGCACTGGTCATAGCTATTTAAATTGTGTCATCATGACACACATTTTAAGATGCTTATAATGGCTTAGCACTTAAAGACATTGAGCTTGTCAGCTGGCAGACCAGGTTTGAGACCCAAGTGTCATATGACAGGGTGAGTTCCCGTTACTTGCCTCAGCTCCTGCCCACTTCCCAGTTCGAAAACATGCAAATGCAAGTAGATAAATAGGCACCATTTTGGTGGGAAGATAACAGTGTTCTGTGTGCCTCAGCATATAGTCCTGCTGGACACATGACCACAGAAGCATCCTTGTACAAAACTGGCTCCCTTAGCTAAGAAATGTAGATGAGCACCATCTCCTAGAGTCAGACATGATTGCAAAGGAGAAACCTTTAGCTTTATGATGCATCCTATTGCTTATTTGAAAATTATAGGAAAAATAATACCAGAAGTATCTTAGGAATGTATAAAGTTTAAATAAATCGTTTTGTATGCCCCCAAATAGTATGTCACTATGAAACATTATGACAGCCAATCAGCCAATTTGATGAAGTGGTTAAAAGTACTAGGCTAGAAACCAGGAGACTGTGAGTTGTAGTCCCACTTTGGGCACAAATCAACTGGGTAACCTTGCTTCAGTTCACACTCACTTAGTTCTAGGAAGAAGACAGTGGCAAAACACTTCTGAAGATGTTACCAAGAAAACTGCATTCAAGCCATCACCTAAATAAATGCTTTAAAAAAACAACAACAATAAACACATTATCCCACAAGGCAGTCGGTGGAAATCAAGAAAGACCCTTAAGAAAACTTGCCTGTTTTAAATAAAAGAATGCTCCTGAGCATAGAGTATATATCAGGCTAATTTACGGAGCTTGCATTTTTTGTTTCCCATTACAATAGTCAATGCTAATAGTTAAACAATGAGATTGTTATTGAAGTTCTAAATAAACAGTCTTGTTTCCTCCATGGCACTTGTGTTTCAGTTTCTTGTACAAGAAAGATTACATTGTATCTGGTAAAGGAAATTAAGGATTAACATGTGCATTATGCCAGGAAAAACATTGTAGGAAAACTGTCGGTTTTATTTTACAAAGAAATAATCCTTTAAGTCTCTTAGGACAGAACAAAATCTTCAACTCGTTCATTTTCGCCTTTCTGATTTCTGTCTGCAACCATGGACTAGCCAGCATTTCAATGGCCTGTTACCAGTATTGCCCTCTTCGCATAAAGAGATGAGGAAAAAAAAATTGGACCCTTCCATTATTTCAAGCAGGAATTTTATTTTAAGATGTAAGCCTTTGTTTGGGGCAACCCTTATGCTGCTTTAGCTTAAAAGCAGGAGGGAGAGATGAATCTAGAAATAAAGCTGGAACTGGTATTGCACAAGAAATCCTGGAATGATCTAGTTTTCCATCTCCCTCTGGTGCATCCTGATGGAATGACAACAGCTAATAACTAGGACAAGAGGGCATTTTCATTCATCCCAGCTGCAAAGAGCAGCTTAAGTTATACATTTTGCTATCTTTATAAGATTGCAAATGCATCTTTGCTAAAAAAAAAAAAAAAAGTTTTAAAAAATGGGTTTTAATGTAAAACAAATGTTTAAAAAGGCCCTTTGTTTTAATCCTCCACTCTCTTTATGCTACAATGCTTACTCTTTTATCTATCTCTGTTGGGCAAAAATCTAAAGAATGGGTGTGTACTATTTCTTGTAATGCTTCTTTGAAAACATTTAGAAAATATTCAATTGCATTCAATTGTCATGTAGGTTGTTATTCATTTATGGGGCATAGTCTCCCCAGTTTTCAGTTGAATTTTGTGCCCGAAATCACTCATCTCCTTTTCTTCTACTTTTACTAAAATTGGCCCCAAAATAGACCTCCATTATTATTCATCCATTCATAGTACTATATTGTTTTTCTGAGACTTTGTGGAGATGGGGGAAATTCCTGAGAAATAAGTCACATCTTGATCTTGCAAGTCAATGGATATTGTACTATTTCCCTTCACTTGTATAGAGGAAAGAGTTGGTTGCCCCTCAGTGGGAAGATAACTCATTCTGATTCAAATAAAATGAATCTGAGTCGAGGAACATCGAAGTCACCTCCTTCGCTATCTCCTGGTAAAGTGCAGAAGTAGAAACAAATTGTTTTCTGCCCCAATCCTAATAAACAGCAGTACGCTCTTCTTTTTTTTTTGCTTTGTCTCCATTCTGGTCTGATGGAAGAGTAAATACATAGGATCCAATCTGAGTTGGTCACCAGGACTAGAGGTTTAGTCCTCTGAGCTTTCAGACTCGTGCTGGAGGCCATCTTCAGGGAACTTCTCTCTAGCAGAGTGTATCTGCTAGAGCAGGGATATCAAACTCAAGGCCCACGGGCCAGATCCGGCCCACAGGGTGCTTAGATCTGGCCCACGGGGTCACCCTGGAAACAGTAAAGTACCGGCCCACACGGCCCTCCCGAGCTCCATTTTCGCTGGCAGAGGGTTTCAGGAGGTTGTTGCAGCTGAAAACAGTACTTGGGAGCCCATTTTTGCTGGCAGAGCACTTGGGCTGCCACAGTGCCCCCAACATAAGCGATGTCAAGCTGGCCAAGCCCATCCTGGCCATGCCCACCCCAGCCCCCCAAGGTCAAACACAACCCTGAATCTGCCCTCAATGAAATCAAGTTTGACACCCCTGTGCTAGAGAGATGTTCCCTGAGGATGGGCTCCAGCATGAATCCCAAAAATTGGACAACTAAATTCTGTCCTGGTGACTAAACCAGATCAGATCTTACAACGTTAACTTGGGACACATATTTTTACCTTCATTATATAGTCCAAGTTTTCTGTGACTTTTACACAAGGCACTATCATATTACCTCCAAACATCCAGACAATAGGGGGAAAATGATACTGTTGGAGCAATAGAACTTTGCTAGTTTTGATGGCCTGCCAAACTCCCAAGATCAGAAGGTATCTCTGAATATAATTTCATAATGTTCACACGGCACTGTTTGTCAAGTGGTATCATTTTCTAAGAAAGATATTTGGGGGGGGGCAGAGATCTGTCCATCTCACTCCTCAAGGAACCGTTCAGGTGATTTGCATCAGATGCCGATGTGTTTTACAAAATACTTGTCTGAAGTGATTAAAATGTAAGTAACAAAGACAGGACAGTGTCCAAAGGCATAAAATGCAACCCTTCCACATTTCAACAAAAATGCCCTGCACACATAACTTGTCTCCGCTTGACTTAAATATTTAACCAAATGCTATTCATTGCAGGAAACCCATGACATCTGTAACCATGTGGGAAATCTGGTTCAAGTCAGCTTATACATTTAAATATTACTTACAAATTCATGTTCGCTTTCACATCATTTGAGTAGGCAATATTGACAGTGCCAAGGTAAACCTGGGGATTTCTCAGCTTCATACAGAAGAGAATTACATGGCAGGAAAATAATTACACTGATTCCAAGCATGCAGTCAAATATAAAGTTAATGGAAGACAATGTACCATATTGGGTTTCCTGCAGAAAAAAAAATGTAAGCATGAAACTGAATAGGTTGCTAGTATCACTTCAAAACAAGATCTCTGCATAATATTTTCATGTCACGGGTATGAACCTTAGTTGAACCTTTCTTTTATGCAGTGGCTAAATGTTCCATATTTCCAGAAAAAAATGGGTGCATGTTAACAATCTGAAACTTTTAAGTTGAAGGGATATTATGTAGCATTGTTTGTTCTCTGCTCGAGTTACTGCTGTTAGTACAGATGCTTAGTTTTCCTTTCATAGTCATGCTACATGTATTATAAGAAAGGATATAGAGGAGATTGAGAATTTAGGATCTCTGGGTTAACTGCCCTTACTCTGGAGTAGCAATAGCATTTAGACTTATATACTGCTTCACTGTGCTTTACAATCCTCTCTAAGCGATTTACAGAGTCAGCATATTGCCCCCAACAATCTAGGTCCTCATTTTACTGACTCTGGAAAAAAGGAAGGCTGAGTCAAATTTGAGCCGGTGAGAATTGAACTGCTGGCAGTCAGCAGAATTAGCCTGCAAATTAATACTGCATTCTAACCACGGCGCCACCATGGCTGCCCTTCCCTGACAGCACAGCATTGGCTGCTACATGTACCACAAGATATTTGCAGCCATAAGGTGATACGTTATATTTTGGCTTACTATAAGCTATGGTTTATGGTGCTGGGTAACCTCAGCTAACTCTGACTAATTTGACAAGCACAGTTAAGAAAAACCAGAGCCTGGTATGAAATGTAAATCCAGGAATGGGAGAATGGGAGAAATGAACACTTGAATTTATTCATTTCTCGCAAACAGATGGAACAATTCTCAACCAAGATTGTTTGGCCAACATACACTCTCTTAGAGAAGTCGCAGCTACAGCACTTTTTCTCTGATTGCCTTATGAGACCCAGCATATATACTGACCAATCAATTGTTGTCCAAGCATATGTATGTATTGTATTAATTAATTATATCCCAACTTTTCTTCAAGAATGCAACATAATTTACTGTAGGTGTGATGGTCCTTCATTTTATGCAACCCTGCATAAACACAACAGCAACTCTGTGATATTGGCCTGAGAGAAAATGACTGGACAAAATTCACTCAGTGAGTTTCCAAAGTCGATGGTGTGTGGAACCTGAATTTTCTAGCCCCATGTCAATCATTGTACCATAGTGAGAGTCACATCCTGCAACAGCTTATAGAAAATTACTACTTCCAACATGATGATGATATTATTGCTGGCTGATTTCAGCAAGATATACAGTATTGTAGTCATCCATGGCTGCAGCAATTATTATTATTATTTTAGTTTTGCATTGTTTTGTTTTGTACTATAAGTGTCAGAAATGCATATTATTGTTTTTAATTATTTTGGATATGGCCAACCATTTATTTGCTTGTACAAATATATATATTTGTATATATTTGTATATATTGTATACTATATATATGAAGTAGATAAATTTCTTAGATCGTTCAAATTCCATTGAAAATGTATTTAGGCAAAGCCCTTTTTTACCTTAGGATAATCTCAACAAGCTAAGAAAGAACTATATTTCTTCATTATAATATAACATAGCATTAGGAGAAAAAAGAAAAAGATGAATACAGTACCATATATAATTCTTCTTGAATATTTACATTTTTTTAAAAAACGATATGTCAGCTACAGCAGAAGAAAAAACAAGGAGTGTTTAATTGTTTGATGAAAGTTGTTTGAAGAAAGAGTCAGAAATAGATGGTATATTTTTTCCATAACTTTGAAACTGCATTTATAAAAACCAAGGACCAAGAAAGAATAAAAATCCCCTTGCGATGAAGTCTATAATGCCTGCTCAATGCAAGGAGAAACAACAGGATTTTCAGCTTGGTGAAGGCAGCTTCTCCTCATTCTTTAACTATTGTAAAACATTATTTGTTCTGCAAAGTGTTTAAAATGCCATCATTTAAAGAACTAGTTTATCTTAATAGTAGAAAATACCAAAAATAGTTTTACCAGAAGACAGTAACTTTCACGCAGCACCATGCATACAATTAGATACTGCTGAATGCCTCCAATAGTGGATTATCAGAATAACTAATGGTGTCAAATTAATAAGTGCTTATTTGTCAAAACATAATGCCCTCTATACTAAACTATCTTCCTGTTGGTAACCATTATTCACTAATACATGTGACTGCAAATGAACTTTCTTTCAAACTGCCAGTTGACTTCCAAACAGATGAGTCTGTTAATCTTCATGAGAAGTCTCAGTTCACTATGGAACATAAGAACATTTTATTCCTTATTCACTTTTGGAAATACATTTATAGTTTATATGTTTGTGCAGCTCCTGTTCTCTGAATCCAAACAAATCACACCATTACTTTTGCTTTGTGGAGAGTTTTTAACTGAAGTTCCCCCTCTATCTCAAAAGAAACATTTCCCTGCCATTTCCTTGCCATTTTCATTATACAGTACCTACCTACATGCTAAGTTTCGTTGTCAAATGTATAAGTGGCTGTGATTTGCAAGGGGCAGCAGGGATAAGACAGGACAGTCTACACAACATGTGCTACTAAGATACCATTAGATTATACAATGTATTAGATGCTTCCCAAAATATGTGTCTACTCAGAAGTCCCATTTTTTTTCTATTTTGCCCTGTTTTGAACCAACAGTACAATTAATAAAAGAATTGCAAGATTCTTTTCCCTGAGATGTACAGTGTGAGCGGAGAGATACAGTCAATCAATCCATACCACAACTCTCATATTATTTCATAATTTATAGATAACAACAGCAACAACAGAATAACAGAGTTGGAAGGGACCTTGGAGGTCTTCTAGTCCAACCACTTGCTCAAGCAGGAGACCCTATACCATTTCAAACAAATGACTGTCCAGTCTTTTCTTAAAACCTTCCAGTGTTGGAGCACCTACAACTTCTGAAAGCAAGCCATTCCACTGATTATTTGTTCTCACTGTTAAGAAATTTCTCCTTAGTTCTAGGTTGGCTCTCTCCTTGGTCTCCATTGTTTCTTGTTCTGGCTGCTTTAGAAAATAGGTTGACCTCCCTCTTCTTTGTGGCAGCCCCTCAAATATTACAACACTCCTATCATCTCACCCCTAGTAGTTAGTTACATTGCCAACTGTATCACAAATGCCTGAACTTCATAACCAAAATTATTGGGGGGGATCTTCTTTGTTGCTGCAGTGGAAAATACTCAGTACTTTTTCCTGTCTCTTGCAATAAGATAAATCTCAAGAATATATAATGCATCAAAATATGTCACAGCAAACCAAAGTGCAACACAATATTTTTAGCTGGAGCCATTTTTGTTTGCCTTCTTTATTAATCAGAGCATATGTTGTTATTACTAATCATTTATATTTCCCCATACATTTCAATAAACTCTTTCCTCTGTCTTCCTGCTGACTTGAACCGGGTGAATTATTCACACTGAATAAATTATTCAACCAAATGTAGCCTCTTTTCTGTTCACAAATTATCTGTGAATAGTCTCTTCTTTAAAAAAAAAAAAGTCTTCTGTTGGTTATTCCCGAAAGAATTAATTTGAACATATTTTAGCCTGGGGCTATTTTACGAACCATTCACATTACCAAAAAGTAGGCATTTTGTGTACTATTTTATGCCACATCTACTCACCTTTATGGAGAGGATGATCATGTAGGGGCTGCCGTTCCATAATTGATTGATTCAAATGCTCAGAAATACTTGGAGATGGAACAGAAATTGCAAAGACATTTGCAATAATTATTCTCACGAGTGACAATTCTTTCGGTCTCTTTTGCCAAATTTTACACTCCGTTGCTCAGATTAATTCATTTGGTGAATACCAATGCATGATAAACAAATCGATGTTCTCACTTGATGTTTAGTATCTTTTTATTGGCCTCGCAGTGGCATCCAACCAACAGCAATTATCTTTACGAAGAAGTTCAAAACCTTTCTATGACTCTCTCACACACACCAGCACAGACACTGACAAAAGATGCTGTAAAATAATTGTAATTATTTTTAAAAAAATCCTAAGGTGGTTTCCTCTTCACTGAAACACAGCATAGCCAAGGTAATCATACATGATTTGATAAATATAACTTTCCCTGCTGCATGAGGCAGAAGGGCCACCTTTCCATTCTTGTAGAGTACATGCAAGACACACATGTATATCCCCTATACAGCATCTTCTTTCTCAGCAAACTCTATGCAGATGAAAAGACTAAGGAAGGAAACTTTTAAGATCCCACCTAGCCATAGTTGCCCTGCCCCATCCTGACTTAGCAAACTAACAGCTCCTGTCACATTTTTCTGAACATGCAGCTCTCTGCAAATGCCAGCAACTTCTTTAAGGACTCTTTAAGCAGCTGCTCTAAGGACCTTGTGGGAGAGCTATAGGGTTGCTGGGCCAGGAAGAAAGAGGCTGATTTATGGCAATGCCTAGAAGCTATTGAAGATGTACAGTATAGCACAGAAAGTGATACTTTAGGTTTGCTGACATAAACGCTGACGGCACGTAATGAGTGCTGGACATGGCAGAAACTGAGATGTCTATAAAATGGAGCAGCAGCGGCAGCATTCTAGCCTATGGTTTGGTTTGGTTGGTTTGGTTTTAATCTTGGGTTCATATTTAATGCTTCCAGAGTAAGGTAACTTGTGCTTCTAGGTCAATAAGTAATCACAAGCATGTTTCATCTTACCTGAGAGTTTTGGTTTCTCAATATTTTGACATGGGAATCACATGAGAGCAATAAGACAAGTCTAAAGTAAGAAGAATCCTTGCATCCAAATACACCAGAGGTAGAATTAGGAAATTGCCCCATTGGCCTATCTGCATGATATGATTCCATTAATTCTGGCCCATTATTTTTCCTACATCTCTTATCCCCTCTCAAAAAGCAATAAATACATCTATAAACAGCCAAAAGTCTGTGAGCGTAAGACTGAGGTGATTCTCCTGGGCTCAGCTAGGAAGTCTTTCCTTGATGACTCAAGAGGTACAAGGGTGAAGAAGAAAGGAGAGTTGATGAGAGAGAAGAAAGGAAAAATGTGTTGCTATATCACCCTCTGGCCCTCCTCTTTGCAATTTTTCTTGAATTGTATGTATTTATTTATGAAAATTATACTGCCGCCCATCCCTGATTCTGGACAGCATGCGGCAAAAATGCAGTCATATATATTTAAAAAGTGCACACAAGAGATCAGCAAAAGAGCCTTCTCAAGATCTTATCAGTTGTACTGATAAGCACTGGCAGAGTCAGGGTAGAAGTTAAAAAATGGATCAACCTAGAATCCCTACGTAGCCACAAAGCCCAATCCTGCTTGAGTGCCATTGACACTGATCTAACTCTAACCTGGTGCTGATCATTAGTTGAGAAGATTCTTGTGTGTAGGTTTTAGCAATGAATCAGTTACTTTGAATATGTGGACCTGTTGTTGTTGGGGGGGGGGGGGTTGGTTGGTTGGTTTTTTAAAGTTGACATCAGACCCCAAGTCAGATGATAAAGTCAGTGTCTGCTGGAAAATAGGGAAGGATGGAACTGACCTCACTTCAGAGAAGAGAATGTTCTATAAGATGGGTGCCACAAGCAGAGAAGACCCCTCTTTAGTCCTGCCAGTTGGGCTCATTTCCGGAGAGATGGGACCTGCAGGTTGCCTCTCTTGCCAGATCTGATGGGACAAGCAAATGTAATCAAGGAGAAGCAATCAGTCAAATAACCCAGCCCCATGCTGTAAAGGGCTTTAAAAGTCAAAAACAGCACCTTAAGTTGGATGTGGAAACAGACTGGCAACCAATGCAGCTTGTGGTCTTGCCTAACCTAAAACCTAAAAAAAGATCATTAGGAAGAAGCATGTGGTCTACCAGATATCTGGAGGCCCACCTCTTCCCATCTCCAATCCCAACCCATCAGACACATGTAAGAGCGATTATGGTGGATTGTAGGTTTTTTTTTTCCCCTGGTAGTCCCCTAGTAGCTGGCTGTGCTTTGCTTGCAAGGAATAGGAATATACTGCTGTGGAGACATTCATTTACAGGAGCTCCCACTGATGAGTCTGCTAAAAGAACCAGGCTGCCTAAAGCTTAGGTTCATTGAGCATTATGGGATAGTTTTGCAGTGCAAGAGCCCTCCTTTCTGCAAGAGAGCAATTACAAGTTGGCCTTACATTTCTCTCTTTGTAGAAGGGAGGAAGGCCATTGACAAACTCAGGCAGACAGTCAAACAGAAAAGTTTTCAGTCTGTCATGTGATCTACATAAACAAGTACCTTCATTTTTTAAGTTAGATGAAGGCCATTTTCCTTTTACTGTTGTATAAACAGAGAATTGAAGGGTAAAATAGTTAAAAGTTAATGCTATACTGCTAATGTGGCTTTTAAATCACGTCAGCAGCAATCACTGCATTATAATTAACAATTTATTGAACCAGCAATAAAATGAACATCACATTACTTCTAAAGCAGCAGAATAAAATGGCTAATAAATAGCATAAGCCAGACAAATTGCAGAGTAATAGAAATTTTCTTAAGATTTATGGTGTGCAGAAAGATGGATGTGCTATTAGTAGAAGCTCCACTACTTGACAAAATTCTTTTGCAAAGACATAGTTACCAGGCGTGTCAGAGTTCACAAGACTAAGTGGTTTATCCAAATCTCAGTTCACTCCCATTACAGTGGGAAATACTCATTACCAGGCTTTGAAAATGCAAGCAAAGTATGCATTTGCCAAGAATCAAACTGCTACTGCCAGAAAGATACTAACATATTTTACAAACTGTCAAATGGCAAGTCTGCTTGCTTAATCTGAGGTTTACTCTTTTTTTAAAAAAAATAGACTTTATTCAGATGGCAAATTCTATAATCTGAGGTCCTGGGATAATTCAGTTTCGAGCTGGCAAAATGCTACAGGTTTTCAGACTGAGAGAGAACTAAAGAAAAGGAAGACCGTTCTGAATTTCAGCTAATTAGAAGAGTGGATAATCAGTAATTTCAGAAAGGAAGAAAACTGAGGCCCAATTCACATATTAAATTCCTGGCATGGTTATCGTTTCACTGTTGTTTGGTCCCATACCTCAGCAGTAACATCTGTAGAAAGCCAGAATGGAAGATGGGCAGATGATGAAGCCGCATCTCTTGCTTGCATCACAGTCCCCATAGGCACAGCTGAGTGATTTGAAGCAAGCTGCTAGAGTATCAGCAAAGAACGATGGGAGGGTAATGATCTCCACACTGTTTCCAACAGTTTTCATTCAATAGGATGAAATGTAACTGATTTATTACTAAAAAACCTACACACAGGAATCTTCTCAACTAATGATCAGCATCAGGCTAGTGTCAGATAGGTATCAATGCCACTCAAAGGGAGTGGGATTTTATTTGTTTGTGGTTACGTAGGGATTCTAGGCTGATTCCTCTTTTTACTTCTCCCTCTGGCTCTGCCGGTCCTTCTCTTACAAGTGGTGAGATCTTGAGATGGCTCTTTTGCTGATCTCTTGAGTTTAGTTCAATGAATTTCAGAAATTTCTAAAGAAGGAGATAGCCCAAGAATTGTGCCTGTGAATTCTGTCCTACCTTGTGTGATGCTCACTCAAGTGGTCGACAGGCTTGTTGGCATTCCAAGCTTCCATTCAACGCTGAGTTGAATGTTACAAAAAATAACTTTCACGGGGTCAAAGAGCAGGCAAAGATAAAGCAGCCCTTGAATAGGGTAACAGAAGAAATTACAGTGCCTTTCTCATTTTCATAACAAATACTGTAAGCTAAAGAACATCAGTCAGAGACTTTCTGAACCTGAATGAGGTAGAAATGGAGAAGCTCTTTGCTTTTTGCTTTTTTCCTGCAGAGAGGGAAGGGAGGGAGGGGAGGGAGGAAGGAAGGAAGGAAGAAGGAGTGATGATAGAAGAGAAGGAGGGAAGAAGAAAGGAAGGAGTGAGTGATGGAGTGATGGATGGATGGATGGATGGAAGGGAGGAAGGGAGGGAGGGGAGGGAGGGAAAAAGAAAGGAAGGAGTGAGGGAGTGATGGAGTGATGGATGGACGGGAAGGAGT